>CABFPE010001019.1:137583-154198 GCA_900660155.1 Hofstenia miamia | reverse complement strand
ATATATATATATATATATATATATATATCGTTCTTGGTTAGCACTGCAATATAATATTTCATAATTGCTTCTATTTTAGCCAAAGAAAGGCAGCTTAATGTCCAAAAGCAGTAGCCTGCGAGGAATTATGGCTAGAATGACCGCAAATGCTCATAACAACAAAGCGACGGTGTTGGTATTTGTTGTTTTCGGTTCTTTCGTCCTCTGTTGGCTACCATATATGATCATTTACACTTTTGGGAATCTTTGGAAGGATTATTACAAATTAGACACCCTAATGTACGATATTATAACATGGAGTGGATACATCAACTCAACCATCAACCCACTTCTTTACACCCTTTTGAATCGACGCTTGAGTATGGCTGTGAAAAAAATACTATGCTGTACATGTGCTAAAAAGAACAAAAAGTTGAGAACAATTAATTTCAAAGTGCTCTCACCTGCCACTTCAAATAATCCTCAGAGTAGTGTATATAATCCGTCTTATGTGTAAACCAATGTGTATTTTTATGTTCAAAAGCTGTGTCAATTATTGAAGTAATTGTTGACGTGTTTAGATTTGTGAATTTTCAAGTTCCAGCATGGCCGGCACAACAGTTTTTTTTAAATTAGCTAATTTTGAAACGAGATTCACTTACTATAAATTTTGACCTGAAATTTTGAAAATGCCCTCTACATGGAAATGAAAAATTCCGGTCGCTAGATGGCCTGCTACTATAAATATGCACTTTTGTGAAAAGCATCACGGAACAGGTTCACACACCTGAGAGAACATTCAAAAGAATGAATGAACATTTTAAGTAGAACTCTGTATATTAACATTCCTACATCTAATTTCAATTCAAGTAAATTTTTTCAAGAAATAAGCATTTTTTAATTTTTATTAATAATTTTTTTTTCTGATTTCAAGGAATTGTTCAGAAAAAGTCCTTTAGTACAGCAGACCTTGAAATTCTCAAATACAAACATTGCTTTGCAATAAAAATTTTTCTCAGATGTATGGGCATTATTGATAATATGTCAAAATGAAAATGTATAATGATGACCAAAAGAAAAAGAACATTTTGACATGTAATTATCAGATGTGTGCATTTTCAGGAAAACACAGCTTTTGAATTTGGATGTAGAGCAGTTTTGAAATGTTTTTATTAGTTATGCGAAATTGTGGAATTTACAAAATAAAAGAAAAATTTGAATAGAATTTATATTGTAATATATATTTTCCAAGGCAAACAACTTTTAATTTGTCTTGTTATAATGGCAAGAAAAGATAACTAAGTTATTGGAGTTATCAATTAAAAATTGAAAGATGTTCAGTCCTAAATGCTTCCTTTTCAGAACCTACTAGAGAGTGACATCGGGTAGCATATTAAAACCGTTATGGTTTCGAGTTTCGTGTCGGTTGGGTTCGGGTACAAACCTTAGATGGATGGATCAAAAAGTTGTTGATGTTAATCACTACATGATTTGAAAAAGATCCAAGTCATTAACTAATACGAATGAATGGCTATGGCTATGATAACCCTATTAGAAGGCACTTAAGTTGNGGTTCAGGTCCATGATAAACTCATGTTGTCACTCTCCTGAACCTTTTATAAAATATGATCCACTCTATTGGGTCCCTTTTAGTTTTGTGACTCATTTTGACAATATTATAAACGAATAGCTGATATATGACAAAAAATCTTTAACCGAATTTAAAGTTGAAAACTGAATCAATATATTTACTTTAGTTTGGTTTCTTTTTCTGAAAAAATATTCAAATGCAGACATAGAGAGTCAGTTATATTTAGATATAGGGCTAACAGGGAGAGGTGGCACAATAGTGTAAGCTAGTTGATAACATTTTTCAATTTAAAGATATTCCAAGCAACAAGGAATCATGGGCCATTGACGGTCCATTATTGTTTCCATTATCGCCATTCTTGGAATTTGGACGCTAAACCATTAATGGCCAGCCATATTTCCAACAATGAGCCAATAATAAAGTTTTTAAAGCAAATTCAAACGGTTTTCAAAATCAAATATTTCAAATATACTTACATTATAAGAAATGTACATAATTTTGTTTTGCAATAAATTATAGTTTGTGTATGAGAAATATCACCATAATGACTTCAGTTAGTTTATGTATGCTTGTTATATATTTTATGGAATGTTATCCAATAGAAATTTTGAGTATTATATTTTGCATCATATGAATAATTTGAGAAAAAACCTTAAAAATTCTTCATTATTGACTCATTGTTGGATTTTTCATTGGGCTATTAATGCCAAGCGCCAATATTGACAAACATTGGAAACAATAATGGGGCATCAATGGTCAATGAATCCTTGTTGCTTGTGATGCAAAGGAATGTTAACTATGATCTTCTGTGTTCAACCTGTAGACTGTGAAAAAATATCTTGGCAATTTTCTACAATTTCAAACTATAGATTCCAATGATAAAACATATATGTGTTATTGTTACAGAAAGCATGTCCTTTGCATAAATACTAAAAACCAGACGACCTAGAATTGTTCCTTGAGTTACACTATTGAAACAGGTAGCCAGTTGAATATAATATTTAATTTATCTGCCATTTTTACTACTACAATTAATATGTGAAATTAAATAGAAAAGAAGGTTTTTGAGAGATCTATGCAAACCAATGCTACAAATTTATCAAATTTAAGGCATGTTCTCCTTTTTTAGTAGCATTTAGTAGTGCATCTGTTGTTGAAAAATTTCTGCAAAATTCAATTTGGGTATTTGATAATAGATTATAGTTATTCAAATGTTGAATTAATTAATCATGTAAAAATCTCTTGAATGGAATGTCTTGCCTATCAAAGAAGTATTCGATATAAGTTAGGAATTATTGGGATTGATGGAATCATTTTTCTTAAAATTAATAGTAATATGAGATTAAATTCAATAGACTTGCAATTATGTCTGAAGTGACTTTCAGAACTCATTATGGAAGCTTGAAGGACAGCTTGATTTGTTAGTATTAGCCTAAGAAGTGACTTTACAATTTCATAAGAAGGAAACAAAATTCATATATAATGATATTGGTCAAAACATTTTGAATCTAATTCGAGGTCCTTGTATTTTCAATTTTTTTGATTAAGCTGTCTTATAATTCTAAATAGTCAGTAACATTTTAGCGTTTTGGTATATAACAGTATTTGTATGTTGGATTGCAATCAATTATAGTTTGGGATTTTATACATTGATTTTAAAGAATTTGACAAAAAGCCATATGGTTTTTTTTAAGAATGTTACTAGTCATTTCATATGCAGCAAAAATTTATTTATTTTGGAAAATCATAAATTGCTTGTATGCTTATGTTTTTTTCTCAAATCAATGCTTTGCAAATTTTGGCATCCAAGATTTGATAAAAGCAGTTTTGTTTCATTTGCATTTGACACTGGATTTTACTATTATTTTCTATTCTAGACAAAATCCATTGAAATAGCAATATAAAATTTTGAAACCTTTTAGCATTGCAATTGAATTTAATGTAGAATGTACTAGAATGTCAATATATTGATAGGGCTAATTTAATATCATTATTAGTTAGAGGCAGTTTCAAGTGTTGTTAAGCATTGCTTAGAATTTTTTATGCTGAGTCAGATTTTTAAAATTTGATAGTTGGAATACAGTGGTCAAAGAATGTAGATTTCCAAGCAGGCTGTTTACATCATTTATTTTAGCTCTCAGTTAGTACAATGTGGCCAATTAGTGCAATAATCAATTAATTGATTCTAGAAGCAATGTTGTATTAGTCCATTTATTAGATTAGATGTACACTGGTAATAGGTTCTAAGCTTCAAGTGATCACTTCTCTTCAGTTTTGAAGTACAATAGGTAGTGAATTTCTTATGAGAATAATAGGATATATGTATAAATCGCCATTTGACCTAAATTGTTGAAATTTCTAAGAAACATTAGAATTTAGAAGCACAATTGAATTTTCAGTTCCAATTTCCCTGCTTCATGGAAATGCTTAAAGAACATTACTGAATTTTTCAAGTCATAGCAGAGTTTATGCTGTGGTTAAGCAATTTTATAGGCTTTTGATTTTCACCTATAAATTATTATTTTGTAATTTTTTCAAAATTCTTTGTGATCTGTTTTCTAAATACCATGCGCCTATATTTTTTGCGTGTGAATAATGCACTATTTACAAGCATTGGTACGTTTAGAAGGCGATATCAACATTGAGTTGACTAATTTATTGATTGGAAATCATATCCATTGAAGGGGAATCGAGTGTGTAGTAATACGTCAACTAGAAGAATGGTGAATTTCTATGGCAACTATACAATACAATGGAAAAGATATAAACAAGACTGTGAGCAAGAGTCATAAACCAAATAAACAGAAAAACGTGCAAAGTCAACAAAAGATGAAACAGTCTGCAAATGTGTACATCCCTTGAAAATCCGTATAAACCAAAAAGAAATCCAGAGAAAAGACTGTTGTGTAAAACTAATATCATAATAGTGTATTAATGAAAGCATGTATATGTATACATCCTACTAATAGCATCACATGTATAATTTATTCGAAAATGAAATTGCCTTTATCATGTAAATCTAGATTTCATACACCTGTAATGTTTAAGCATGGCAACTATTTTAATGTTTTGTATTAGTGAAAAATGAATTAAACACATTGAATTTTTATGAATAGGAAACATTATTGAAAAAACAAATTAATTACAATGATTCCAGATATTTTTAACATCAACAATGAGATGAACTAAGCAATAGACAAACTTAATGGTGTGATCTATGATTAATATTATTATAAGTGAACTGTGAAACAAATTACATTNATTTTGCATCATATGAATAATTTGAGAAAAAACTTAAAAATTCTTCATTATTGACTCATTGTTGGATTTTTCATTGGGCTATTAATGCCAAGCGCCAATATTGGCAAACATTGGAAACAATAATGGGCCATCAATGGTCTATGAATCGTTGTTGCTTGGGATGCAAAGGAATGTTAACTATGATCTTCTGTGTTCAACCTGTAGACTGTGAAAAAAATATCTTGGGCAATTTCCTACAATTTCAAACTATAGATTGCACTGATAAAACACATATGTGTTATTGATGAGTATATATGTGTCATTGATATTTTGAATTAAACTGCAATTTGTTACAGAAAGCATGTTCTTTGCATAAATACTAAAAAGCAGACGACCTAGAACTGTTCCTTGAGTTACACTATTGAAACACGTAGCCAGTTGAATATAATATTTAATTTATCTGCCATTTTTACTATTACAATTAATATGTGAAATTAAATAGAAAAGAAGGTTTTTGAGAGATCTAAGCAAACCAATGCTACAAATTTATCAAATTTAAGGCATGCTCTCCTTTTTTAGTAGCATTTAGTAGTGCATCTGTTGTTGAAAAATGTCTGCAAAATTCAATTTGGGTATTTGAGAATAGATTATAGTTATTCAAATGTTGAATTAATTAATCATGTAAAAATCTCTTGAATGTCTTGCCTATCAAAGAAGTATTCGATATAAGTTAGGAATTATTGGGATTGATGGAATCATTTTTCTTAAAATTAATAGTAATATGAGATTAAATTCAAAAGACTTGCAATTATGTCTGAAGTGACTTTCAGAACTCATTATGGAAGCTTGAAGGACAGCTTGATTTGTTAGTATTAGCCTAAGAAGTGACTTTACAATTTCATAAGAAGGAAACAAAATTCATATATAATGATATTGGTCAAAACATTTTGAATCTAATTCGAGGTCCTTGTATTTTCAATTTTTTTGATTAAGCTGTCTTAAAATTCTAAATAGTCAGTAACATTTTAGCGTTTTGGTATATAACAGTATTTGTATGTTGGATTGCAATCAATTATAGTTTGGGATTTTATACATTGATTTTAAAGAATTTGACAAAAAGCCATATGGTTTTTTTTAAGAATGTTACTAGTCATTTCATATGCAGCAAAAATTTATTTATTTTGGAAAATCATAAATTGCTTGTATGCTTATGTTTTTTTCTCAAATCAATGCTTTGCAAATTTTGGCATCCAAGATTTGATAAAAGCAGTTTTGTTTCATTTGCATTTGACACTGGATTTTACTACTATTTTCTATTCTAGACAAAATCCATTGAAATAGCAATATAAAATTTTGAAACCTTTTAGCATTGCAATTGAATTTAATGTAGAATGTACTAGAATGTCAATATATTGATAGGGCTAATTTAATATCATTATTAGTTAGAGGCAGTTTCAAGTGTTGTTAAGCATTGCTTAGAATTTTTTATGCTGAGTCAGATTTTTAAAATTTGATAGTTGGAATACAGTGGTCAAAGAATGTAGATTTCCAAGCAGGCTGTTTACATCATTTATTTTAGCTCTCAGTTAGTACAATGTGGCCAATTAGTGCAATAATCAATTAATTGATTCTAGAAGCAATGTTGTATTAGTCCATTTATTAGATTAGATGTACACTGGTAATAGGTTCTAAGCTTCAAGTGATCACTTCTCTTCAGTTTTGAAGTACAATAGGTAGTGAATTTCTTATGAGAATAATAGGATATATGTATAAATCGCCATTTGACCTAAATTGTTGAAATTTCTAAGAAACATTAGAATTTAGAAGCACAATTGAATTTTCAGTTCCAATTTCCCTGCTTCATGGAAATGCTTAAAGAACATTAACTGAATATGTATTGAATTTTTCAAGTCATAGCAGAGTTTATGCTGTGGTTAAGCAATTTTATAGGCTTTTGATTTTCACCTATAAATTATTATTTTGTAATTTTTTCAAAATTCTTTGTGATCTGTTTTCTAAATACCATGCGCCTATATTTTTTGCGTGTGAATAATGCACTATTTACAAGCATTGGTACGTTTAGAAGGCGATATCAACATTGAGTTGACTAATTTATTGATTGGAAATCATATCCATTGAAGGGGAATCGAGTGTGTAGTAATACGTCAACTAGAAGAATGGTGAATTTCTATGGCAACTATACAATACAATGGAAAAGATATAAACAAGACTGTGAGCAAGAGTCATAAACCAAATAAACAGAAAAACGTGCAAAGTCAACAAAAGATGAAACAGTCTGCAAATGTGTACATCCCTTGAAAATCTGTATTAATCAAAAAGAAATGTAGAGAAAAGACCATTGTGTAAAACTAATATAATAATAGTGTATTAATGAAAGCATGTATATGTATAAATCCTACTAATAGCATCACATGTATAATTTATTCAGAAAACTAAATTGTAAATCTAGATTTCATACACCTGTAATGTTTAAGCATGGCAACTATTTTAATGTTTTGTATTAGTGAAAAATGAATTAAACACATTGAATTTTTATGAATAGGAAACATTATTGAAAAAACAAATTAATTACAATGATTCCAGATATTTTTAACATCAACAATGAGATGAACTAAGCAATAGACAAACTTAATGGTGTGATCTATGATTAATATTATTATAAGTGAACTGTGAAACAAATTACATTTGTCTTGTCTTAAAAGTGGGCTTTATCACATGTGTTTAAATTACTAGTTTTCGAATTTTTCAGAAAATGACGAATTTGTTTTTTATTATCTATACTAGACTTTACAATTTTTATTAATGTCTATAGTTAAAGCATTTGTTAAGTTTACTGGATAATTTTTATTTACTTTTTAAAGTGTGATTTTTCCTCCCACGAAGAAGTTGAAGAAGCTGAGCTGCAGGTATTGAGGTCAATACTTCAAGATGATTTTGATTAGTAGTTGGAAAAATTGTTTAGCCATTGTCAACATGTCATAGAAGCTGGAGGAGCCTATATATTTAAATTTATTAGTAATTTTACTATTTGTTTCATTTTAGATAAATAATTCATGATTGTCATTTATTTTTTGGCACTTTAATTACTTTATCTCTTAGCCTGGCAAACTTATTTTAAATAGTGTTAATACTATTGCTTGTATTTGAATGTATGTTTTATATTTGAAAACACTATTCAGATAAATTGTACGGGAGTTTTTACAATGAGAAAAGAAATGTATTTGAAAAGTGAAATGTAACTCTTTGCATGTAGTGGATAGATTTCTGAAAATGAATTAAATTACCACAATTGTATAGATTTGTTATTTAATAGAAACTCATGGAAGTTTTTACAATGAAAAAACAATGCATTTGAAAAATAAAATTGGTCTTTTGCATATAGTGTATAGATTACTGAAAATGAATTAAATTTTGTACATACACTATCTAAGCAATTGAAATACGTGGAAATTTTTATGGATAGGAAAAATTAGTCACCAATATATTCTTACAAGCATGTTGCAAACCCTAATTAGTCAGCTTATGTATATTAACAATTGTGTATGGAAACAATAGTAAGTATGCAAACTAAAATAATGTGTGATACACTACCGATAATTAGTCAAGTATATTAACAATGTGTTATAAACAAGTAATGAAATTGGCCACATAAATGAGTCACTATAGCAGATAAATATTTATGAATTATTGTAAAACCAACCCTTGTAAATGTTGCAAAAATTAAGTTGAGTCAGTAATTACATTGTCACTAGATGTCATCAATATCTATGAATCAGTGATGACATCATTTTGTGACGTCTCCCCTGTTTATCTCTCACTACTGATGTGAATTATCAAATTGCAGCACTAACTTGTTTAATCTTGTCGAATTATTGTCAAGCTTTCACTATTTCTCTTCAGTGGAATGCAGAAAGTTTATAAAGCACATATTATCAACTGTTTTTCATTTATCATTGGCTAGGACATTGAGCTTTTTGTTTGTAGTAAAAATAACACTCAAAATGGATTTTTTGTTGGACAATGTTTGGTTTGACACTATTGGTTTGCTTTCACCAAGGGCAACCCATACTTTGTTATGAGATTTGTATTTATCCAAAGCAAATGGTGTCTATGTTTCATCCTGTACTGCATAAAGCTGTGTTTTATAATCATGCAAGAATGCAAAATGATAGATTTTGCACCATCACCCTTAGTTTTTTGTTTTTATCTGTAAGAATGTCTGGAACCCAATTTGAAAAAACATATCTTTGGCTTAAATGGTCATGCAGAACAGTTCTTACAGACTCATGAGAGACAGAAAGTTCACCTGCAATACTTCAAAGTGCCAAGTGTTGGTCTTCTTCAATCATTTCTTTTATTTGTTGGATGTTATCAAGGGTCAAACTTGTTCTCTTTTGTCTTCTTGATTCCTCTTAAAAATCTCCAAGCATAACATGTGTTTTAGCATAAAATTGATAAGCATCAGAACTCATACTTGCTGCAATTGACTTTATTGATTTTTCTCAAATATTTAATTTATAAAAAATAATGCTTCAAGTGTGTTGATATTAAGAATATTGACTGTGCTTAGAAAAAATTTAATATTTGTTAAACATAATTTAAACATTTTTAATATAATTTCTAAACAATAGCAGAATGTCATTTATTTTTTGACATGCCAAGTACTATAAGGCTTTTAAGGTGGCAATTTCTGTAAATATTTAATAACATTAACATTTTGTTCAATATATTTTGGGAAAAGAATAGACCTATAAATAATGTGCTTAGTTTTAAAAGAATTTATCTTTGAAACATTTGAAGGGCCCATCTCAATAGAATATAAAGTTTTCTATAAAAAAAACATTTTAGATCAATAAATGCTATACTTGCATAACTTAGATTACTCATTATAGCTGAATGTAATAATTGAATTATCATACATGCTAGTAATTGAATTGTTATCCTTGACATACTTCTTATATCAGTAGCAAATTTTCAGAAAATTGTATTAATTTGAAATTCAAAATTTAACTTGAAGTCAAAAGTTATTCATTATACTTGAAATTGACTACATTTTTAACCTTAACATTATTGAAATTAAGAGTTAATGATGAAACATTATAATTAGTTGTAGTGGGCTGCAAAAAACAAAATTCTGTTTTATTTTCATTTATGAGTAACTTATGCATGTTGAAATACATTGACAATTTGTTGCAATTAAGTGCTACAGACACAATTCCATTATTTTTTTAATATTCAGATTGCACCTAAAATTTTCTCATGAGGAATATTATTGTTAACAAGCCAATCAGAAAATAGATTTCTTAATTTGACTTTCTGAATACTACGTTTAAAATAGTTATCAAAATTCTACTATTTCTAGAAAATACCATAAAGGATTATTTTATTATTAGTATGGTATGATCAATAAAATTAAAAACTTAAGAAAGATCTAAGCAGGCAATGACTATGAATTTACTGCATCCAATGGCAATCTCCATTTTTTGTAGCATTTAGTAACACAACAGTAGTTGAAAAGTGCCTATGGAATCAAAATTGAATATTTAATAGTAGGTTGTTCCATTATTTGCTTATCAGAGAATAAATTGAAATTGGTGAGTAACTTAAAAAATGAGATGGATTGATTCTCTTGAAAGTAGGAGTGATATGAGCAAGTTTTAAATAATTGGGAAAGCAATTACTTTTTATGCATTTGTCAAATATATAATTTAACTGAATGGTATAGTACCTGCAGTGCTATTAAGTGCTCAAAGAGAAATTATAGAAGGCAAAATTGATTTGTTATCTTTAAGTGTGAGAATTGCTCTTAAACTTCCAAAACATGTTGCGAAACAGGAAAAAATTCCAGGTAAAAGAAATTTCGTGGTTTGCTTTCATTTGTAATGTTTGTGGCATTCAATTTTCTTAGTTGTTTTTTATGATCTATACTAGACTTTACAATTTTTATTAATGTCTATAGTTAAAGCACTTGTTAAAGTTTACTGGATAATTTGTATTTACTTTTTAAAGTGTTATTTTTCCTCCCATGAAGAAGCTTCCATTTTTTTTTATTTGGCAGGTATTGAGGTCAATACCTCAAGATGATTTTGATTATCAGTTGGAAAATTGTTTAGCCATTGTCAACATGTTTAAATGCAGTAAAATTGCTGAGTTTAGAATTTCTAAATATGATGCCTTTTTCATAAATCAATGATTTACAATTTTGGCTATCCGAGCTATGTTATGTAGAGATTTGTTTGATTTAATCATAACTTTCTTTTTTGATGAAAAAATTTCTAAAATTTGTAACCATTGGAGTTGAATTTGTTGCAGACTACACTGGAAACCAATTTTCTGAAGAGATTTCCAACTCCTTGCCTAGGATACAAATTTTGTAACAATGACTATACTATAACTCATTTTTAAAAGTAATATCTGGTAATTTATCCATATCCTGGAAGTTTTCTTTTGTAATTTATGGGAATTGCATACATCTTTTGTGAATTTAATTACGCTATTCAGATAAATTTTCAGTTATTTAATTATTATTTTTCTGAATAAAGAACATCTTATCTAGTGTTAAAAAAAATTATATTCCCGTCTCCAAACAGCACTAAATTTTTATTTTCAGTGCAAGCTAAAGACAGCTTATGTTGCTTTTGAAAACCTAGTAGAGTTCTTGTTTTCAGAGTTAGCTACATTTAAAAAGAGATTTTAAATTGTAAAATTCATTTAATTATTAATTTCTTCTTCTAGACTTTCACAATTTATAACTAGATTAGTATTGATGACAGTAGATGCCAGATGATTCAAGATTGGTGCACCAACAGCTGAAGAAAATCTTTGGAACAATATATAAATGTTTTGTTACAATGACTCTTGTTTGTTTAGTATTTAATAGAATATTTTGGTGAGTGATCATTATCATGGAATTTTTATTTTTTAATTAGCAAGAATTGCATACATCTTTTGTGAATTTAATTACGCTATTCAGATAAATTTTCAGTTATTTAATTATTATTTTTCTGAATAAAGAACATCTTATCTAGTGTTAAAAAAAATTATATTCCCGTCTCCAAACAGCACTAAATTTTTATTTTCAGTGCAAGCTAAAGACAGCTTATCTTCTATTGAACTGATTAGTAAATTTCTTGTTTTGACAGTAAGCTACATTTAAAAAGTGTTTTTAAATTGTAAAATTCATTTAATTATTAATTTCTTCTTCTAGACTTTCACAATTTGTAACTAGATTAGTCTTGATATCAGTACATTGCTTAGGATTAAATGTTTCAGTGTTAGAAAAAAAATTCCCCACATTTTGTTTCACCTAGTGGATTTTTGAGTAATCTGTCTCTTCTGAATACCATGTATGATTTGTTTATAAAAGACAATATGTGATAAAGATTGTGAAATTTATTCCAATTTCTGAAATTGCTACTATGACATCATTATTAGTTATTCACTGCTAAATGCTGGAAGTTCAAAAGTACAATCCATAGTTAACAGAATTTTTCCTATGATTCTGCTTTTAAAGATATAATTTATGAGTTAAGCGCTGCCTAGATCATTTTCAATACTGTGTATGGTTAATATGAAGAAGTATATAATCACTGATATTAGTTTCTTTATAATGCTGATAATTACTGAAAAATGTGTTTGATTGATGCAAGGAAGCTTACCGTGACATCTTCTGGGTGGGGTCAACCTATAATAAAGCTTCTTCCCTTTGCTACAGAAGATGGAACATTAAAGGGATGTTATATTAGATTCAGAACCACCTAAAGAGGTGAGGCACAGCCAGAGTAATCCAACTATTTTGTTTTAAGTGAATGATCAACTTTCATTTTGGTAACACTTGTTTGTGATTTGTTGTTAGGCTGTAGCTTATTATTCATAAACAAAAGACCGTAAACTTACTTTCAGTTTCTATGGAAGAGTACATTTCGTTTTGTTCATTTAAGTTGCAAAAAGCATTCTCTCTGTTTAGAGATTTTCTTAAACAAAAATACTGCAAAATTAGTTTCTGGTTTTTAGATGCTTTACAGTTTCTCAACCAGAGCTGAAAGCTATTTGTTGAGTCAAACTTATAAGTTGTTTGAGTAAAAGTAGTTCAAATAAACTTTTACTTAGTTAAATTACTTAAAATCAATAGCAATACTTTCTTTAAATTAACTTATTTCAATTGAAGTCATTTCAACAGTGTTGTTACTATTATTCAGTTTTATGTTATACTACTTTTAGTTTGATAAAGTACTTAGATTATATATATATATATATAAATAAACGCTAAAAGTTAACAAATCTTCAATATTTCTTATGCAAATTAAATTCAAATTTTATATTTGACTGAGAACACAAGACTACCATAGATCTTACAGACCTTACGACTGAAAGACAAACATTAAATTTACTTTAACATAGAGCAGCAAATGCGCAGAAATTTTAAGCCCAAATCTAATAACAAACCCAGTCCAAATAAAAATGTAAGAATGGCTCATGACTTGTCCCAATTAATGGCCCTCCAGTGCCAAGACCAGCCAATGCCAATGTGAACAATGGCAAAATAATTGCTTTATAATAATTAACCCCAATAAAGACTACAGTATTCGTATGAAATGTATTTCGAATAAAAGTTATCTATTATATCTAAGAAAAATCAATTTCGAATACAAGATTTCTATCTAAAATAAATTTTATGATTGTAATAAATTGAAATGGACAGAATATTATTCAACGTTAGTGACATAATATAAAAAAACATTACAGATCGAGATTAGCATTATTCATAAAAGTAAAGCAAAGTAGTTTGAGCAGTATATTCGCACAGATTTCTTCAGACACATATACCGCGCCGTGAGCAATATAAAAAACCGAAAAATACAAAAACGAATTGTCTATGCAGTAACAACTTGAGACAACTTTATGCAATTGACACCACTGTGTACATTATTGAAAAACAAATTATGGACGTTATTCCCAAAGGGTGCAATCAGGTAAAAAAAACGACTGAATTGTATAAAGCACAATTGGCGAATGAACCAACAGTTTCTGTTAAGGCCCTGAATTCAAGAATGCGCGCCAACGGATAACTGATGGATATAATTATGGCTGAATTAATATGATGAGAAAAGGCGAAAAGATGGGACGAGCCTACTCACTGCTGCATTCGTTAATGAACAAATATGGATATGTTGGATAGTTGACTAATAATCATTCTCAAGTACCTTATACCATTTTTTTGTTAAATGTTAGCTTATTTGCTTGAAATTGATCTTTTGGATTCTAAATAGATTTCCTATTTTTGAAATAAATTTCTTGTTGAACGAATTATTTATTTCATTGTACAAAATTGTTTTCTTCTATACGAAATAGATAAATTAAATTTGCCACTTTTTAAAATTTAAAAAATTATAATTATTATTGTAAAATCTAGTAAATTTAGAGGGAATAATTTGTAAGACTGACGATGACTTTGTAAGTCGAAATATATCTCTGCATGTTCTTATTAAGATTTCTAGTTGTTGGGAATTGACTTTAAAATGCTATAGTTATGTTCATTTCACGAGATTTATTCTACATTATTTAAAAATACCTTCTTATTAATATTGATTATATACAATGGAAAACTGCAATATGTTGTACTAATTCACAACTTTAAAATAATAATTTCAAACTTTACATATAGAATGTTTTGTAAATCTACTAACGGTTTGTATATACTACGATTTTGGCAATGTATAGGATAAATATTTTAATAAGTTTACTATAAGTGATTATATACGTTGGTGACAGAATTGATGTAGTGCGTATTAAGTAATCAATTTTATGTTTGTCAATATTAATCATGATACGACACTATGTATTTGATTTGTCTGATATATATAATTTTGGCAGATTAATAAAAATTGAGCGTCTGCTTGAATGTGCCCAATTTTAGACGTACATCCTATCCATTCATCAGATATTGTGTAATCCGGGTATAAACTCGGGTTAATACTAATCAATAATCGCGCACATTATCACATTAATTAAAGTCTAAAATTATCTATTTGAAATTTTTGACTGATAGAAGGTCCACACGCATGTTAAAAATTTTAGATGTCTGTCTTTAATAGTTTAGAAGATATTGCGTAAGTCCTGTACCTAATTTGGATTGTTCAGATATTCAGCAAAGGGGCAACCTTAACTATGCAAAGACTTATTGTTCAAATTATTAATGGCGCTAGAAAGTGACCGCCCGGTAGTATCTTCACAGTTTCAAGCTTCTAGCGTCAAAGCTTTTCAAACTAAATGCTTAATAAGCACTTAAATGCGTAGAAAATGTTTCAATTTTTTATGAAAAAACGAATTTGTCTGACCACCAACTAGATGCATATAATTAGTATGATTAAAACTAATACTGGGCCAACAGGGGCAAATAAACTCCATAATACCTATTGTGAGTAGTAGTAGAAAGAAGGCCTAACACGTTTCCTTGTAGTATCTAAACAACGATTATATATACAAAAAACCAATTGATTTTAGCACGCTGAGAGCTATCTTCGTATTATGAAGTCAACAATTTTAAAAAAGATTAATCGAAGAAGCATTGGTATATTAATTTATTCCCCTGATATATGTTCAATATCATATCAGAAACTATTGGAACGAATACTGGATATATACGTCTGTTGGACTTATTTTTTCACTGATATATTCGCAAAACGTACAATTGACTGGTTTTTCATTTTTCTCTTAAAAATGATAAAAATCATATTTGACTGGGTAAATATTCTGTTTTTTATGATAATACCAAACAATTTGTTGTATAAGATTCAAAACAGGTTACATTTTAATTAATATCTATTAGATGAAAATTGACAAAACAACTTAAATTATTTTAGTTCGAGGGTCTTTTTGCCTTTATATTTATGATTACTAGGAATATCCCACTCATCAAAGTATCCTTCAATTCTATCGTCATAGTGTGTCTCAAATTTGGCAATGCCTTTCGTTTTATGTTCAGGAGTAGACCAAGCAATCTTAACAGCTTTGACAAAATCATCTTCCCATTTCGGTTTGGAATAAACTACTTCAGCAACCCCTAAATAAACAATATCCAAATTCCTCTCATTTTGAAATGAAAATCTATGTTTAGATTTTTTGTGCATTAATTTAAAACTACATCAACGTTCAGCAATTCGTATGTACATGCAAATAAAACAAACTGAAATAGTATTGAAAAACATTTTCCACGCAAATTTGGACGGGCGTTGGAGCATTACTTCTTATTTACTCTCATCATAGAGAATTTCGTATTTTGGATAAGCCACAGGATGTAAAATTTAGTGTGCATTTTCAACGAGGACCGGGCTTCCAAATTAAGTGTTTTTGGGTTAATAGTTTTATAGCTCACGCAAAACAAGCCCGATTTTAAACAAAATGTAATAAATAGCAAACACCATTTCCAAGCAAATATTGCTGCCGTTCTTTGTATTCTAACAAACTTTTTTTTCATTTCGACAATTATCAATTCAAAGCCACCCTAGCCCTCTGATTAAATTCTGCAATATCAGCTATATGAGTAATGTAGATAAACAATACCACAAATATTACAACGATTTTATGAGGCTTGGAAGTGTGATTATTAACGATGGCGCTAAACTTTTCCCACCAGCTGTATATATTATGTATATTACGATATTTACAATGCATTTAGTTTCGAGCTATTCTAATTAGAAGGATCTGGTGGGTACGATATTTACAGTTTGGTTCAAAAGAATGTTCTCTTGCCTTTCCAAGTATCAAATTATTCTTGATAATTAC
>CABFPE010001019.1:87714-127288 GCA_900660155.1 Hofstenia miamia | reverse complement strand
TATATATATATAAGCTTCAGCCTAATTTTGCAAATATTCAGAGAAAAACAGGGGTGCCACTCTGCACTATGCAAAACTATTTCAAGTATGCGCCCTTATTACCATTAAATGAACTACATCCGAAAATATAAAACACATGAAAAATAGTATAAAAGTGATAAATTCCATTCAAATGTAGTCAGAAAATATAAAAATAGATAATGCGAAATTTTCAGCTACTCAACGAGTCTTTGATAAAATTTATGAAAGTGAATTATAACATTTAATCTTATAAATAGTAAAGAATACCAAAATTGACATCAACATTGAGTAATAATGAGAAATACCTTGTTCATTGTCAATTGGAAAATGCCAGAGTTTGCCCTCATTCGTTAGCTTAATCATTTCATCGAAGCCATTTCGTGGAATGAATTTTGCCGCTTCTGCTTCATCAAACAAATCACTTTCGTGTATAGGCGCTCTGGGTAAATCTTTAGTCTTTTGATGTTTTGAAAATATTCCTAGTCTTTCAAAATTAAACAGTGATCCGGGAGTGTAAGCGGAACTAAATGCACGAGATTTTAAGAAAATGCAAAATTATTCAAGTTGAATATGATGGAAAACTTTAGCACTAACGTTGCACGAAATGACCAAGGTAAATAGATCAGAGTTGGATAATTTCAATTTAGTCGTATACAAGCTTAGGCCACTAAAGTGAATATAGTTCAATGATTTTGGAAATTCGGTCAATTAATTGAATTTTGTAAATATGCGTGAATTTAAAGATGTCGTAAAACAAACACATGCTTTGACATCACACAGGAATACTGTAAAGTTTAGCAGGCAGTATGCTCTATATTATAGAACAATAGAAGCAAAGGGTTATCAAACCAAATTTTGGCATTAAGGTTTTAGTACCCTGCCAGAGAAGCCTTTTTCAGCTTAAACAAACATGCATTGCTTAAACATTAATAAAAATCTTCTGGTAGTTTGAAATGAAAAATCATTAATTTTCTCAACAAAAATCACTTGAAAAAAAATCTCAACTGAGAATATTTCTTGACTAAGAATGGCAAGTTATTGTTTTGCGCCAACCAGCAGCGATATTGTGAGTAGCCACAAAGAACAGCAATATCACTATCTTAAACTTCAACGATGATTTTCTCAGTTGAACTTTTCACATTATAATTGTCATAAAATCTTAATTTTGAAGGAAACTTGCTCACATTTTCGGAGGATATAGATTAACACTATCTAGTGCATGTACAACTTTGGCAATGTTTCAACTAAAGATATAGCACTTACAAGATACATGCATACTAATTAGGTGACTCACATTTAACAATTAATTTTTTTATAAAGGAGGTTGGATAATAACCAAGACGGTATTTGCACTAGATATGATCCTTGGGAACTAAAAGTAGTTTACAGAATACATTTATCTCAATTAACTATCAAAATGAGAGTACTTTTCCTAAGACAATGAAAAGTGATAACTTCGTATGCAAATTAGGTCATAAAATTTTTCACATCAATAAATTTTATTCCCTATGCAAATTGCACGTGCAAAAGCTTAAAGCTCTAACTCCTTTAATAAAGAAAATAGAATTTGCAGGTAACTACCACCTTAAATCATTTAAAATATGTGTATTCCACTGAGTTACATCTTTACTCAGTTTCTCTAAAACCAGAGGATTATAATTATTTTCAAAGTAGTAATTTTATAAATAAAGAAAACAAACGTTCTATAATGTTGTCGAGCACTGTATTTGAAATTTATGTCGATTCTGAGGAATAAAAATACATGTAGATGCATAAACAATAACATTCTTAAAACCAAGCTTTCAGAAATTGATTAAAATAGTCTTCTGTAAGTAGTTTTGATATATATGCGTTTAAAATAGCCAATGTCCTGATTAAATCAAACAAAATACATTTAAGACAGAAAAGTGAATTACTAAGATTCAGAGTCCACTCGTCCTGTACTGAAACCAGAAACGCATTCAATTGTTATCTGCAGATCTAAAATCTCCTTAACCCGGATTGGGACACTGGGACTTATAAGTGACATACTTAAGAAGGCCATTCCCAACAAGACAAAATGTCAAAAAACTTTTTGATTTATGAATTTCATTACTAAAATATAGTAGAAATTATTTCTTGCCAATTAAACGAGTGATTCTGTGCCCACCACAAAAAAATTGCCATGCAAAATTTAGAATATAAATAATTTTCAATTTTTAAATTACAAGTGAATGGACCTATTCTTTTTCGCCACAGATCTACTGTGTAAATGTTCATCATCTTTATAAAATATATTTAGTAAATTATGTTAGTTTGTCTATTAAATGACGGATTTTTTTATAAAAAAAACTAGTTCGATCTAAAATAAAACCCAATTTTTAGGTTTGTCACTTATAAGTCCCTTTGGTCCATTGGAGAGTTTGTCACTTATTTGTGACAAACAATTTTTTTAATTATAATTAGCATGCGCAACAGGTGAATCTTGCGTGTACTGCAAGATACCAATCAGGAACGTAATTAACGCGATTATAATCAATTCACGCGCTTAGCATGAAACCCAGGGGTTAATTATCATGAAAAGGCGCGACGCGCGGTAATACAACAAGTAAACACCATCAAGTATTTAACCAACTGCGCGCAAACAACTATATAAGGGACAGGAACCTCTTTACATTGTTTACAACAGAATACTCTAAATGGCATTCCAGGTTGGAGATAAATGTCAAGTCTTTTGGCAACCTGGTAGAGGTGAATATGGCCATTATTATAGCGGTACAATTCTGGATATTGGCAAGGATACTTATCGTGTTCATTATAATGAGTTCTCGAACGAGTACGATGAAGACGTAAAAAAGTCATGGGTAAAGAAGCTCCCAAAAACATCCAAACGAAAAGCATTAGAGATCATTGATTCNATATATATATATATATATATAACATTATCTAGCCTATATTTGCTTGTAATTATACACAATAGATATGACTCAATACAATTATGTAACACATACGCATATATAAATATGTACAATCTACAAACTAGACTACCATTTACAAAAATATAAATGATAAAAACACAGTTAAGACTCACATATTTACAAATAAAAATTCTAAAACTATATGATTACATTATTTTGCTATATATATATATATATATATTTATATATATAAATGTATTGAACGTAATTTGTGCAAAAAGGTCCTACCTTTTGGCTACGACCTTGTCTACAAGTAGTTCACTCTGGCGGCTGAGCAAGTAAGCATGTTTAAAACATATCTTACTTATTATTTGAGATAATACATAATATGATAAACGGTATGTGCAACATGTTTATGCTGTATAATTTCATTGTTTTTCATTGATTTATATTAAGTTGCTGTTAACATTTTTACAAAAATCCGTAATCCAAGAATCTGACAGAAAATTCAAAATTTTGGAAAATATCGAAAAAAAATTTCAAGGTTGAAATTTGAATATTTTGCTAAATAGTTGCCAAAAATCCATAATCAAAAAATTTGTCAAAAAATGCCAAGTTTTGGCCAACATTTTGCAAAACTGATGAGGGTACTGTTAACCCGGATTGGGACACTGGGACTTATAAGTGACATACTTAAGAAGGCCATTCCCAACAAGACAAAATGTCAAAAAACTTTTTGATTTATGAATTTCATTACTAAAATATAGTAGAAATTTATTTCTTGCCAATTAAACGAGTGATTCTGTGCCCACCACAAAAAAATTGCCATGCAAAATTTAGAATATAAATAATTTTCAATTTTTAACTTACAAGTGAATGGACCTATTCTTTTTCGCCACAGATCTACTGTGTAAATGTTCATCATCTTTATAAAATATATTTAGTAAATTATGTTAGTTTGTCTATTAAATGACGGATTTTTTATAAAAAAAATAGTTCGATCTAAAATAAAACCCAATTTTTAGGTTTGTCACTTATAAGTCCTTTTGGTCCATTCGAGAGTTTGTCACTTATTTGTGACAAACAATTTTTTTAAATATAATTAGCATGCGCAACAGGTGAATCTTGCGTGCACTGCAAGATAGCAATCAGGAACGTAATTAACGCGATTTTAATCAATTCATGCGCGAAGCATGAAACCCAACAAAACGCAGGGGTTAATTATCATGAAAAGGAGCGACGCACAGTAATACAAAAAGTAAACACCATCAAGTATTTACCCAACTGCGCGCAAACAACTATATAAGGGACAGGAACCTCTTTACAACAGAATACTCTAAATGGCATTCCAGGTTGGAGATAAATGTCAAGTCTTTTGGCAACCTGGTAGAGGATATTGGCAAGGATACTTATCGTGTTCATTATAATGAGTTCTCGAACGATTACGATGAAAACGTAAAAAAGTAATGGGTAAAGAAGCTCCCAAAAACATCCAAACGAAAAGCTCGTAATTGGAAAACTGGATTACGTGTAAATCAAGTAGCCGATGTTATGCCACTAAAACGTTTTGAGTCTATAACCAGATACATGTAGTTGCATTTTTCTGAAATAGTCAGGGATAGAGAGATTACAGATAACCGAACATTTAAGTTCTGGAAAATTATTGATAATTTCAATGCTCTCTGGATGAATCATTGAGTATTGATGAGCAGATTTTGCCATATAAAGGAGTAAAAAGCAGTTTGCGGCAATACAACCCAAAGAAACCGAAGAAATTGGGCTACAAACACTTTGTAATGAGTCTTCAGGCCTCATACATCATGTTGAGTTCTATGCTGAACCCACTCGGGAAATGACTTTAGAGGAACAACACATTGGAAAATCAGGCATGGTTGTAGTTCGCATGTCAGATCATATTCCCCACAATGTCAATCATAAACTTTTTTATGACAATTGGTTTAATTCACCGTATCTACAAGTGTATTTGGCTAAGCGTGGTATTCAGTCAATTGGAACTCTTCGCATGATTAGAGCACATGGTCTAGAATTTGGAACTCTGCATGTATAGAGCACATGGTCTAGAATTTCCACCACTACGTCAACTGAAACAGAACGGCCGCGGAAGTTACTTTTCAAAAGAATGTACAATCGATGGAATCAATCTATATGCAGTCCAATGGTTTGATAACCGAGCAGTCACGATGCTGAGCACTTTTTCATCTGTTGAACCTATTGGTGAAGTATCTCGCTATGATAAATCAAAACACACCACTACAAAACTGCCAGCCCCAAAGGTCATTCTAGATTATAATACTCATATGGGATTTGTTGATGAAGTAAATTCTTATTTGGCACTGTTCCGACCGTCAATTCGATCAGTGCGTCGATTCTATTTGAAAATATTCTATCACTTCATTAATTTATCTGTTGTGAACTCATGGCTTTTATATCGCAGAGATTGTAATGACATTGGAATGCAGAAATCGGAAATGTTGCCACTTTATGACTTCAAAGGTTCCATTGCTCAAAACCTCTCTGTAGCAGTAAAGCAGAAATGTGGCAGAAGGTCTTCTCTTGAAGAAGCTTTAGTTGCGAAAAAAATGCGTGGCGGTCCTAAAACAGTGATGCCCATAAAAGACATTCGTCTGGACAATATTGGACACTACCCCATTGCAGCAAGCCGTGGTCGTTGTAAATACCCTGCATGCAGTGCCAAACCCATTGTTAAATGTTGTAAATGTAATATTCATTTGTGTGTTTCATTTTTAGATTGTTTTAGAAAGTTTCATACGGGATAAATAGTTCTTGTTGCAAGATTTTATGTTCTTATGTAGTTTGTCACTTATAAGTGACAAACCTTCAAGTAGGACAAAGTCACTTATAAGTGACAAACAGTGTCTATGCCTCCAGATAAAATTTTTTTAGAATTTTAAAGATGTTATATATTAAAGCTATAATGAGGACACATTTAAAATAAAAAATGAAAAAAAGCACTTTGCAGCTATTGTGTCCCAATCCGGGTTAATAAAAGTAAGAGTCTAATTGAGAGAAATGTTTTTTCACTGCGACTTCATTGATTTCCCAGACGTGATATGAAGTCTCTGAAAATTACAGGCTTTCCAGAAAAATTACACAAAGTACAGATATGCATAAATAATCTGCAGATAAATTCTATTCTTAGGCATTTGATTAGAAAATTGCACAAACAATTTAGTGAATAGAGCACTAAGGAAATCCAAAAACATTAAATGGATTTTTATCACGCGGTTGAGAGCTCATATTGAAATGAGTGAAAGGGCACCTGTGATAAATGGCGTGTACGACAGAAATTGGTTTTGCATTAGTTTTATATAATACACATTTCTGTTTTTATAAAAATAGTTTCATTGAAAATAACTACCTTGAATTGTCATTGATCTGAAATTTGTGAATTCGAAAACACAAAAAACTTACTGATTGATCTTAACACTGGAAGAATGCTTTTCACGGTGGGAGTGGTCGGTTTTAACTCCTTTAGTTAAAACTGATCTACAATGCGATATATTATAAGTAAAAATGTGTGTTAAAACTTACTTAATGTCAAGATCTTGTCCATGAGTAACTTCCCTAAAAGCAGTATTATTTGAAATAACAGGGTAGTGCAAGTAAACGCTAAATTTTAGAACGGCCTCGGGATTCAGTTTTGTCTATGCTTCAAGTAATTAGTCCCTTTCCTAGATTAATAAAACTGGCTATTAACTCAATACCGTCTTAATATCTTGAAATCTTATAGGAAAAGTTTTAATGCTTAGAAAAATCAAAAACGCCATTGAAGTAGTTCTTTTCTGACAAGCACTGTCGAATTTGTTTACAACTCCTTGAAATGCAGTGAATGTAGTGAGTTAGAGGGTGGTACGGTTAAAGTCGCATTTAATAAATGTGATAATTGCAAGTGGTATTTGCAGTTTTACTCCTATAGAAACTACTTTACTATTGTAACCTCGGAGCATAGATAATGGATTCAAGATTATATATATAGAAAATTTTTTATCATCCTGTATATTAATTAAATGCAGTTAATAAACCTTCAATGTCTATGTCAGAACTCTTAGTTATATATAGAAATGCAAATCTTAGATTGTAAGTCGAAATTGACCCTAGCTTGATGTGACGTTGTTAGAATGCTAAACGTACTGACGTCAAAACATTTAATAAGGTCATTTTAAATGATATCAAAAAGTAACTATATTTTATTAATTCAATTAGTTTTCAATAAGGAATCGTTTTTTCAACTATTTATTAAACTTTACATGTTAAATTCATTCCCTATTGCAGAGTTGTGCAACAAATCAAATGAAGGGAAAACAGACGTTAGACTTTTATTATCACGTAATGAGATAATACGAAAACATGCTACGAAAGATGGATTTATAATGAAAAGCAATGATTAAAGAATGCTGATCTTATAGAACTATAGCATGTTTAGTAGAGGATGTATAATACAAAATTAGCAAGTAAATATTTTGGAAATTCATCGAGGATAAGATATTTATTTTACAGATAAGAATTTGAATGTCCCTGATCACGAGAAAAATAATTGCATCTTTTATAATAACTATTAAATCAATAACAGATTTTGCTGAATACAGCATTTATGTGTAATAATTTTTACAAATCTGCAAAAATACGTGAGAACCTGTTTTCGATAAATGCATATTGTGTATTACTAATTCAACAACATGTATTAGTTACCTACAAGCCGTTATGGCCTATTCTGCATTGAAGATTCATTCGTACAATTATTTACGGTCTCAAAAAAAATTCAGATTTCAAACTTTAAAAGAAAATCCTGTTAAACTAAGTCTTGAAACAAACCCAAATTTAAGCTTCAAACCAAATTTTAAGTGTAAAAACAAATCTTGACTGTCAAATTCTACAAGTTTTGGTAAAGAAACTCAATCAGAAATGTCATAGTTTTAACATTGGATAAATTTTGGACATAAATTTTTTACTGAAAAAAATTACAAACAACAATCCAACAATTGTTTAACCTTGAAAACCTTATGAAAACCAATTTTAAATTACAATTTGAACGTATATAGAAATCCTAAATACATTTTCCCAAAATTTTAATAGTTCCCATTACTTTTGAAAACCAGATTTCAAACTTTAAAAGAAAATCCTGTTAAACTAAGTCTTGAAACAAACCCAAATTTAAGCTTCAAACCAAATTTTAAGTGTAAAAACAAATCTTGACTGTCAAATTCTACAAGTTTTGGTAAAGAAACTCAATCAGAAATGTCATAGTTTTAACATTGGATAAATTTTGGACATAAATTTTTTACTGAAAAAAATTACAAACAACAATCCAACAATCGTTTAACCTTGAAAACCTTATGAAAACCAATTTTAAATTACAATTTGAACGTATATAGAAATCCTAAATACATTTTCCCAAAATTTAAATAGTTCCCATTACTTTTGAAAATGAAGATAAAGCTTACGACTACCTGATTGCTAAATAAATTTACAGTTACTTAGAAATGTTTGACAACTACAAAACTCCTTTATAAACGATCAATATAGGATAATATGTCATATCAAACTTTACATTTACATTGTTTAAAGCTCAATGATCAAATTTCGAAAAAGGCCTAAAACATTTAAATTTATAAAGCAAAAATTACCACTATACTGACCGGTCCAAGCAAATATATTGGTATGTTCGTTAGTTATTTGAAATGAGAAATATTTTGCTTAGCTTGTGACTGATGTGACGATTATTCAATATTAAAATATTTAATAATTAAAAGTTAAAATTTCAAAGAAATTTATATATACTTACAAATCGAAATTTATTTGAGGATCTTTCAATTTAGAAGCACTAAACACTAATCTTTGACAGGAAGTGTTATTCAAATTACCTTTTTTTGGTTGGCACGTCAATATTCGTTCTAAACAAATAAATATAAAACACTAAAATTAGTTTATTATTATATGTTCATCATTTTTCAAAAATTATTACTGAATAAGTCAAATATAACTTCAAATTCATGGTGAATAAAAAATTCAAACTACATGCTCAAAATTTTTGAAACCTTGAACGTTGATAACACCGTTAAAAATTTGTTTGATTCAGTATATAATATTAAAATATAAAGAGAAAAGCGAAATTATAGGTATATAATTGAAAACACTTACGGAGGATGCACGCTAATACTTTGACTTAACATCGATCGCAAGTCCTTCTCAATGGAAATTTGATCAGAGTTTGTTGAACTGAGGATGTTTGCAACTTCAGTAATCAATTTATTATTTTTTATCTTTTGCTCAATACTAAAAGACAACAAATACAAGAATCTTCTACGTCATTTTCAAAAGCAAATATGAATGCAATAGATAATATAGGACAATTGATTGGTATATTAAAATGACAGGTGTTTAGGCCTTTTCATATTTGCTGTATTTGAAGAAACAACTAATTGGAAGGAAACAGACTTTTGCCTGAAAAGCGTTTTGCAATGTGACAATGTTTCAAAGACATCTAATTCACAATCAGACTATCTCGACTTAGCAAGTTTCAGAATTATTACATAAATACAAGTTATAAAAGTAATATTTTTTCTGTTGCTTTATAATATATAATGGATTTCAGACTCGGAATGCAGTTAAAATGGAAGTTATAAGTCATAAAATCATATTTTTGTCACAAAGTTAAATTTTGGCATAGTCTCATTAACATTAAGAAACAAATTTAAAATTGATGACAGCTAATTGGGCTTTGATTGTTTTAAAGCAAAAAAATCTGCAAATGCTTTGATACATTTACACTAATGAGATGCGCATTGTTAGGCTGTGACACTAGCGCGTGTTTTGCTGAGGGGATTACTCATTTTGCCTAATGTACGTGTGCAACAGGTGGACGGGTGCTGTGAGACGGTAGCCGCAACATAATTTTCTAAAATATGGCTGACAGAATAATTTTTCTGCCGGGTAATAAGAGGTCATTGACAAAACCCATCGTGCAAACATCTACGTGTGTAACACCAACCTAAGCCTTCTTAAACATGGTTAAGGCTAAAGCAAGTTAATCGTCGTTATGAGGTTGCACTTTCTAGCTTATATTTAAGAGTCACATAGAGTGAATACCTCCCATTGTGTGACGAAAAGTTGATTGTGTATGTGAATGTGATGATGGTCCAAACCTGAAGTTCGCACAAGAAGGTGATACTGTTGATTTGGTGGGACTGCATGGAGGTGATTATATTTGAGTTGCTTCTAATCAACACCAACATTACGTGTGAACTGTATTTCCACCAAATGAGATCGGCCAGAAAAGCTCGCAACACAGCCGTGCTCACTTCCTGAATGCCAGTACCACACAAAGCAGGCCGCACTGGACAGAAGCTGCTTAATTTCAAGTTGAAAAATATTAAAATTCACCGATATATAGCCTAGAACTAGCACCACCGACAATCATTTGTTCTTGCCTATGAGCAATACACTGTGCAGCAATGATGGTGAGTTGCATCAGCCCACGTGGACTTCTCCGCATTAAAGCCTTTCTTTCTACGAAGACGGCATAACGAGTATGCCCGAAAAATGGCCCAAGGTGATCGATTGCAATGGTGACTACTATGAGTGAATGTTGCTAATTTTAAATGATTGTTGCTGAGCGTACATTTTTTTCAAAAACGGCATGCATTTCTCAAACAACCAAATACTTTTACTGTTCATTTAGATAGTTGTATTATAACATGAATTGGTTTGATTACAATGTGATTATAATTATTAAATTATTATTCAAATATAGCAGTTGCCTAGAATATTTTTCCGTGATGAGCTTATTTTTTAGGAATTATGGTAAATTCAGAAAAGCATTAGTAATACTTACTTCGGTGATGATTCAGATTCAATATCTTTGGAAAGTAATTTACCAAGATTCGGTTTGGTATTTGAAGAAGAACCTTTGATGATATCAGCCACATTTTCCTGTTTATTCCTAAACCGTAAATAGTTAAATCAAAATATAATATATATACAATATATACACATATATATATATATATATATAAGAATTTTAATTATTATATATTTTGATAAAAAAATATCAATACAAAACACATTATTATAAACCCCTACATGCAAGCTACGAGAAGAGACTTTACACAAAATACATGAAAAGCAATATATATTTTACATTTCTTCACTCAAATCATGTTATGGAGGTCCAATCTCATTTAGGGCTAAGACATTAAATTGGCAGCAGTATGTAGAATGAATTCTGAATCACAATGCGTTTTTATAAACAGCGTAGAGTATAAGCAAAACGTGGTTTTAAATGTAGGATTCTTTGTTAGCCAATAATATTTCGCAAACGGTCCCACGAAAAGCAATTATTGTCACAGAAATTGATTTCATCACGCATTAGTACGAAGAATTCTTTACCAAATTTCACGTTATTAAAGGACCCGGTGGATACAAATCCCATAGTATCCTCTTGGTAAACAAATGTTGCGAATTATTCTGCAAGTCCTAGTTAGCATCTCATTCACATTAGACAAAGACATTTATGTTATTTATAAGAAAACAATCCAAAAAGATTTTCCATATCCCTAAAAGGTCCATTTTTGTCGTGTGTATTAGTATCTAGTATGTACCATGTTTTTAAAATTATTGTGTAATATTTATCACATTGTCAATATTAATCAGAAAACTAAATTGTAGTAGTTTAACCCATTGTTAGACGTATTTGTTGAAATATTTTTGTTAACATCCAAAGTCGACTGATTTCCTCACCCCTGCTCCACATTTCAAAAGATTGCCACAGATTTCAAGATGAACTCTTTGTACGAGTCAGACGTCTGTTGACAAGACAGGCACAGAGAATACGAAGTTCTCTGTCATTTGATGAATGGCCGTCAATTCGAAACAGCAGGTATATGAATATAAATAAAATATTAGTCTGATGGTGACTGTGCTGTCTACATCTTGAAACTCGTACGCATCATAGGCAGCATGACTGCACTTCAGTGCTTTCAGCTTCGCAATGCAATACTACAGCCTGAATCTCAAATACACCAGTCTCTGATTGCGCGGGTCAGCAAGGACGTGAATGTGTCACACCAACTTTGTATTGTTCATGGGTTTCACCTGACTGTGTGTGATACGTTCTACAAGAAACCAGTGGCGTTCGAATACGCTGAGAGTGAATGCCAATGATGAGGCTAACGAGAATGAATCAGAAGTTGAACTGAGTGCAATGATGCCTTCAGTTAAAGACTCATTCAAGAGCATTCGCTGAATCGTTTCTCTCTTCTGGAAGGCCCCTTCCTTAGCAAATCACAAAATGCAATTCTTTGTAAAATGCTCATTTGGAAAGGAATTAGTTCTGATAAGAGATGCTCGGGCTCGGTGGGAGAGTCTGCATAACAAGTGGAACAAACTGCAAACGTGCGTCAGGCGGGGTCTCCACAAATTGTACTTATTACTATCTAACTCGGAACAGACACACAAACATACATACCTAATAAAAAGTTAACCGTAATTTGAATTGGTATATTTCAAAACTACTTGAGATTTATTGATGCTGCAAAAATTTTTTATTTAAAAAAAACTATATAAATGTCAATTCTGGAAATGTTACTAAATTCCCATTTACGATATTGATACAGAAATGGGTTTAGTGGAGGCTATCAAAATTATGTTTGCGCAAGGAAGTAAAATAATGAAATTTCAAAGTTTAAAATCAACAAATATATTTTAGTCCATTTTAATCCTCTTCATATAGGTAATACAAATTCATTTTTAAAATTTCTAAGCACCATTTCCTTTCACATGCCTTTATTTCTTTCCAAACACAGTTGCGCCTTTGATCGCATTGATTGAACAACTTTTTTTAACTTGTGATTTTTCTTAAGTTAATTGACTCTTAACTGGTTAATACTTTGTGATGGAGTAAAATACACTTTCTTTAGATATCCCCACAGGAAATAATCGCACGGTGTTAAATCAGGGGATCTTCGGGCCATTCAATTGCATTATTGCGGTTGCAAAACGTTTCTCTTATTTTTGTTTTTACAGCAAGCTGTCTATGAGCTGAGGGTTCGCTTGAAGAATGGCACAGTAACCTAGGCTAGCAGGCTCTCTACCACCTAATAAAAAGTTAACCGTAATTTGAATTGGTATATTTCAAAACTACTTGAGATTTATTGATCCTGCAAAAATTTTTTATTTAAAAACTATATAAATGTCAATTCTGGAAATGTTACTAAATTCCCATTTACGATATTGATACAGAAATGGGTTTAGTGGAGGCTATCAAAATTATGTTTGCGCAAGGAAGTAAAATAATGAAATTTCAAAGTTTAAAATCAACAAATATATTTTAGTCCATTTTAATCCTCTTCATATAGGTAATACAAATTCATTTTTAAAATTTCTAAGCACCATTTCCTTTCACATGCCTTTATTTCTTTCCAAACACAGTTGCGCCTTTGATCGCATTGATTGAACAACTTTTTTTAACTTGTGATTTTTCTTAAGTTAATTGACTTCACGTGTGATACGGTCTCTTAACTGGTTAATACTTTGTGATGGAGTAAAATACACTTTCTTTAAATATCCCCACAGGAAATAATCGCACGGTGTTAAATCAGGGGATCTTCGGGCCATTTAATTGCATTATTGCGGTTGCAAAACGTTTCTCTTATTTTTGTTTTTACAGCAAGCTGTCTATGAGCTGAGGGTTCGCTTGAAGAATGGCACAGTAACCTAGGCTAGCAGGCTCTCTACGCTTCTCTTGCAAGAGCACGGTGGCCAACCTTCTTCTTAGGCTTCGTTTCATTATTTTACTTTTTCGCACAAACATAATTTTGATTGCCTCCACTAAACCCACTAGTGTATCAATATCGTAAATGGGAATTTAATGAAATTTCCAGAATCGACATAAATAGATGTTAAATAAAACATTTTTTGCAGGACCAAAAAATCTCCAGCAGTTTTTGAAATATAAAAATGTAAAGTACGGTTAACTTTTAGTGGGACACCCTGTATGTACTTCTTTTGAATGTTAAATATAATTCAGAAGCGTCCAAACTTAAGATTTGGAAACAGAGGTACTAGTATATATAAAATAATATAGTTAAGCGGCCTTCCGGTACAAAGTGACTAAACCTTTGCCATGTAGACCTGGATTACAGGTTTCCGAAAATTTCGGGAGTGGAATCCTGGGATTAGAAAGCAGGTCCGGATTGCATACATTTGCAATTCCACAAATTTAGACATGAACCCATTAACTTTAATAGCTGGTCTATAATATATTAAAAATTAATTTTCAATCATTATATAAAGAATTCCTAGCTACATGATTTTATAATGGATTCATCTAAATTGAACAAACTTTGTAGCTGAACACAGCCCAACATATATAAAAATAGTAAATACTTGCTTTTTGGCAGTACGTGTATGGGAAACTGATTTCTGATAACTTTTACCAACAGATTTCGCAGAAAATGAGACATTTTTTAAAACATCTCTTAAATTAACACCTTCTGAATTGAGACGTTCATCTAAATATTTATATACATTTCATTGATATCATGACTGGCTTTAACATTATAATATAGTATTAAAGGTTTACTGAAACTATGAATCAAATCTTATCAAGTTCTTCCTAGAAAGTCTAAAACATGGACTTACGAACTGTGATCTTAGAAGGTCTCTTCGCAAGACATCGGCTGTGTGGAAGTCTAATAAATATCAATAATATTGCAATCTCGTAATAACTTACAGTGGCTTGCAAAACTTTAAAACATTGTGTCTCTTGAAACGAAAGGCGAAAAGCATTTCAAAAACACCTCCAAAAAGTTGATTGATTACGACGACTATTTGCTGCAAATAATTAATCTATAAATAAATAATAACAATTTACATTAACACACTTAAATTACATTGTTTTAGTATAATATGGTAAATATTACTGTTTCACTAATGTCTTATAAACAATAGAAATAAGCAATTATATTTCATAAACATTGTAATGAATTCAATATAACTAAAGGTTGAATTAATTTGACTTTTCGAAAACAGGAAATGACAGTTTCTCCATCAGTTCATCAACTTTATCTTGCAAAATTCTTATTACATTGGATGAGATGAATAAATGTGTATCATCTAAATCCTGAAGAACAAATTTTTGTCCAAGTTGATTGGTTTCGTCTAAATGTAATAAAAATTGCTTCATGGAAGCATCGCACGACACTAAAACGCCCTTTTGAACATTTACCATCTAAAATATTGTAAAAAATTATTAAAACAAAAACGGTGAAACAATATAAAGATGCTTGATAGATTTTAAACACAATGCAATACTAATACTCACATTACATTCTGTAGGCTCTGAACGAATTTTCATTAATATATAGCGAATTCCTATTAATTGTAGTTATAGTTACTTTTTATATTCCTGATACTGCTTAATTTAGAGAAGAAAAATATTCATACGCTATTTCGAAAAGATTTTGATAACGATTCATCTCTACTTCAAAATTCTTTTATAAATCATATTTTAACACAAAAATCTGAAATATGTATGACGTTATTTTCAAAGAACTCAAGAATTTGTGAAGGTCACATTTGTAGGATAACCACGGGAATAACATTTTTGTCACTTCCACTAATTCACATGAAAATCATTTCTATTTAATTCCTCTTAACCCTAATGACCCTAACCTAAATGACCATTACCTTTTTCGCAATATGATAATTTTGAGTTACAACTGATTTTCCCCTACTTGTACTATTCTTACTTTTTTCAAAATGTGTACCAATACGCCTAGTTCAAAAAGCTACTCTGCAAAACCTTAATGTCAACTTTTCAAATATATATATATATATATATATATATATATACACACCGTTTGTACAACAAAAATTTTGTGCAAACTGCTTTGGAACAATTATGAAAAAATAATATGTAAGCAAACTTTAATCACTAAGCAACCATCGTTAATAAATTTAATGATTTAAAGGTCAACGAGCTAAATATATGCAATCCTTATTAGCGCATTTATGAACTTAGTAGATACCATGCTATCTTGTTACTGTATTTCATTCGCAGTTAATCTGCAAGAATATTTTCAAATTTTCAATGGTGGAAGTTTGAACAATTTATTAGATTGTAGAGCATAAGTGAATATGAGATGAAGAAATTTTAAAGGATTATGGTAAAATTTGGAAAGAATGCAATATTGAAGCTTCAGTAAAATTATCTCCAAAACTTAAAGAAGAATAGATATATTCCGCGGAGTTGAAGTGTTTTGTTGAATTTTTTATATTGCAAATATATTGCTTTTAAATTTCGTCATCTGACCTATCACGATCACCAATATTTTCTAAAAGAACAGTAAGGGTGAACCACCCTGGTGCTGTTTCAATTGATTTTAAAAAAATTGGAATCGCCATCTGTTTATAATCTCTGTCTCTAATGCTTCAACCCAGTCTTCTACAAAATCAGCTAATTCTAACAATGAATCATGTTCTACGCAAACGTTTGATTCTCCTTCTGAACATCGCTATGTCTCTTTCAAAAATCCGCCCAAGTCTCCTAGAAAGAAATCTAATGAAGCACGAAATTCTACTCTCCAGCGAAGACAAGTGAAATCTATCAAACCTGGCACATCATCACTAATCTTTTACATAAACCACTTCAATCCATTCTTATCGTGGTCACAACTCTAGGCTTCTTGCTGAAAAGATCTCACAATATCCGAAAGTTCATGTCAATTCTGTTATCTCCAATACTGGTCTAATTGATGCCATACATTCCACAGATGTTCAAAACTTCAAATCCAATATCAATCATCTAGTTGAACTGATTCGTCTCAAATTCTCACCACGCTTCATCTACTTTTTGGTAATCACTCCTGTCTGCAAACATTCACTATTACAACGAAATCACATCATTGCTGAATTCAACGAAGTCCTATCGCGCATGTCTTCAAGCAACTTCAACGTCATCCCTGTCTTCAAAAAATTCTTATCGTCACAAAGAACTGTCAACAGTAGCCTCTTAGCCATTGATGGGATACATCTTTCTCGAAATGGAATCAAGCTAATGACTCATATCTTAAAGAATCATCTTAGTCCACGTCAAATCACTCTCTCATCATTCCGTGCTCCTTATATCTCTTATGCAAAAGTCACAAGCTCCTCAACGCGTCGATGTCTCCTTCCGACCCCACCCATCTATCCTCAAAATGCCTAAATCAATCAAACTGGTAAATTTTTTTATTTATTATTTAGTTATATATTTTGCTTTTCGAAATGTAACTATATATTATATACATGCTCACACCCAAACACAACACAGAAAACACTCACATCTTGATTACTACATGTGTACTACCAAATTAAGTACATTGATTTATAAACAACTTATTAGGTATTTTTCTTTTAAAATTAATCCTTTCTGGTGACATGGAAACAAATCCAGGTCCTATGCTAAGTGAAACAGAAATTGAACCCAAATTAAAAAACTATTCTGATAACTTCAAATATATATATATTAACGCTAGAAGTCTTAATGCAAACAGAAACGATTTCTTAAAATTAATTACAAAAATTGGAAAAAATGCAATATTCATAATTACAGAAACTTGGCTTAAGCCTGATATCGACCCTAACTTGTTTAACCCAGATCGACAATATTTTGAGGTTTTTACTAAGAATCGAATAGGCAGAGGTGATGGACTTATGATAATTGTGCCAAAATGTTTAAAGCCAGCCCGTAAATCTGAATATGAACTTAATCACGAAATATTTGAATCGCTGTGGATAGAAATAAAATAAAGAGAATTGTTTCCAAAAAGATTTGATAAACATAACTAATAATCCAAATAAAAATTATCTAGTCGAATATTTAAATTATAAAATATACGAAATATCTGAAATATGTAATGATTATATCTCTCTAAATATATTCGGTGACTTTAATATTAATTACTTTAACTCTTATGAACGGCATTCTATAAATGAGTTGTGTGCTACTTGTAATTGTGTAAATACGGTTTGTCCAACTCGCATGAGCAATTTAATTGATTACTTTTTTTTACTAATTTTGAAGTTTCTTTCAAACCTTTAATGTTTGAATCACTTAGTGACCATGCACTGTGTACATATATTAGTAACAAAACTACTAAGAGCAAGCAATTTAAAATCATAAATACAAAAACTATTTACCTTAGTCAGATAAAAAAATGGAAAAGGCCCTCAAAACACCCAATATAACTATACATATTAAATTCTGGACCTCAAATGATTAATTACATTGCAAAAAAATCTACAAAGCATTAAACCGACAAAGACTAATTGGACCAATTACGAAAAATCAAATAAAGTAATTAAGCAATTTAGAACAAAAAATCTAACTAAAGCTCGGCAAAAATTGTTTAATCAATTAAATTCTACTCGAGAAAAATGGCGATACACCCATAAATTTATTGGAAAATCTAAAGGTCCTTCATCCGAAATAAATGAATTAAACATCAATAATACGACCGTAACAGACAAAACTCAAATACTAAATCATTTACATTCAACATTCAAAGAACTTGGAAACTTCAATTTCGCACCTTATAAGAAAAAACAAAATTCTGATAATCTCAAACAATCGAAATAATTTTCCTTTAGACTTGCTACAATCAATGAATTAGAAAAAATTGCTAAAAAACGTGATACCAACAAATAAACCGCTTCATATAATCTCCCATTTTTTTATTATTAAAGGTTTTTTCCTATTTTTGGAGAACAATTGTTAGTCGCATTTAATCAATGTATTATTGTTTGTGAATTTCCAGACTTACTAAAACAATCAGATATAACTCCTATATATAAAAAGGTGACAACCTAAACGCAAAAAATTATAGACCCATTTGTATTACACATCCTTTTAGCAAAATCTTTGAAAAACTGTTGTATATTCAAATAAACGCATTCCTAAAACCTGAAAACATCCTAAGCAATTTTGTTTTTGTGCTTGGCATAGCACCCAGGACGCAATTTTATCTATCACACAACAAATTAAGTCTAATATATCTCATAATAACTGCAGTTGTGTAGCATTATTAGATTTAAGTAAGGCATTTAATTCAATGAATTTGAGCTTGCAAGACAAGCTTATAAATTAAAATTTTGGTGTTAACTCAATTAACTTAATTATGAACTTCTTAAAAAATTGACAGCAGCGTGTAATATTAAATAGTAAAAAACCAAGCTATGTTACGACTGACCGTGGGGAGCCCCAATGTACTGTACTTGGCCGTATTTTATTTGCAAATTTTGTAAATGATATAATAAAACATGTTAAACACAGCGACATTTACCAATATGCAGGCGACACATACTCAATAAGTATCGCAAAAAATGCTTTTGATGCTACAAAAAACCTCCAAACAGATGTAGAAAAATTAAACAATTATTTTACAAATAATCAACTGAAACTAAATATTGAAAAAACTCAATTTATAATTTTTTCACCGAAGGCACAAAGAAATCTAATAAGTGATATAGAACTAAAGATAAATAATGAGTCAATAAAGCAAAGTGAATCATTCAGCTATTTAGGATTGGAGATAAATAATGAATTAACACTTGAAAAATTTCTACTGAATAAGATTCAAAAAATGACTGCAGGCATTAGATATCTTTATCAATTACGCAATGTAATATCAAGCAATTATCATAAACAACTACTACATGCTTTCTGTTTGTCTAATTTTCAATACTGTTCCTTCTTTAACAACGTATGCTTCTATCAAAGACATTTAATTAGTGTAAAACTCTAAACTTTGCACAAAAGTATGACAAAGCATCAGTATATCGCAATAAATATAAAATATTATCTCCGTTCTATCAAATTCATATGCATATGCTATCTATCTATTATAATGGCTTTCATCACATATCTTGGAATAATTTAGATTATGAAACGCGAATAGAAAAAAAACTATAAAAAGTTTAGAAAAAAATTGAAACAATTTCTTCTAATAAAACAGTATACATTAGATGACGGTAATACACTTCTTGCATTCGAATCGCACATCCAGCATTGAGCACCTACACAAAAATTCACTCAAATATTGATTATATTATTATATTGTACATATTAATTTGTAGTTAATTATTTGTTTGTTTTATATTTTGAATATATATTGTTAGTTTGTAGATTTTTGTATACATATATTGCGCAATAAATTTGCTCTGACTCTTATCCATATATAAATTCAGTAAATAATTAGTAATTACTTGTGAATATTCTGTATTGCACACAAACGTGAATATTGGCTCTTTACGACTGTTATGTTTTATCTAAAATTATGTATTTGACACGGAAAATGTATGACTTATGGAATAATATATTATCGATTAACCGTTCCATAAATGTTATGAAACTATTTTCATATATAAGTTGCCAGAGAAAGCAACTGTAATTGAAAATTACCATATATTTTGTATACATTATCAATACTTCTACTTCTTATATAGTGTATAGTAGTTTGTAGTATTTGTTTGTCTGTTTATTTTAGCAATAAATTTGCTTGACTCTTATTTGAATTTTTGGAAGTTTGCTATTTGCACAAATTTCTATGAACTATCTTGCAAATTTTCGGAAATACTTAACTGCATTGATGAAGCCAAATTCCTATGATTACATTTTCATCAAAATCAGTATTGAGATGTCATCAACATTTTGAAATTTGAGCAAATTAGTTCATAAAAATTTCTTCAAATTGCAAAATTAATAATAGATTGATAACATTATTAATTTTCTAATAGAGTACAAATTTTCTCTGATGCTACTTTCTGAATGTTGCCATTTAGACAAAATCATTAGGAACAGAACGACCAAAGTTTTCTCAAGCTCTAATTAGGCTTTAAATTAAAAATACAAGCGTGTATAGGCTAGCAAAGTATACATTTTCATCTCCCACTCCCACATCAAGATTTGGATTTCTCAATACTAAGATGAAATTTCAAATCATACTAGACTTTGTTGTACCTTACGAGACCCATTTAAATTGGCGTCCCAAGATAGTCATTAATCTCGAATTCTTCGGAAAGCTGTAGTTTAAACTATTGCATTAACGATGATTCAATTGGCTGTCTTCAAAAGGCAGTATTCAATTGAATTTTACAGTAATAACTTTGCAAAATTTCGTAATAATTTTCTGCCATAAAGGAAACCACATTTATAAATTTCGAAAAGTTTAAACTAGTGCATCCTTAACTATTTACCCATAAAGGTTAATTCGACAAATTCATATTATCCTCTTCTAAATCTATTAATGTCGTACTTTATTTTAAAGAAATAATTCCATTAGTATCTAATTCTTTGGGACATAATACGCTTTATCAGTGCTATGAAATATGGGTTTTTGAATTGAGTTCGAGCTACTCAGTCCAAGTTCAGGTTTTTGCATTTTAAATTCAAGTTTAAGTATTGTATTAAAGAAAATTCTGAGTTTGATCAAATTTTTAACTTATAAAAAATTCATTTTACAATAATTCCAAATTGAAATCTAAAATACTTAATTTTTAAGAAATTTTAAAGTGCATTTTTATTAAGTTCAAGTTTGAGGTTTGATGATTTCTGAGATTTCTGATTGAGTTTTTTTGCACTCATTTAAGTTAGAGCACTTAAAACTCAAAGACACTTAGGGGAGGCCATTAAAAGCAGTAAATGAGGAACCATCAAATAAAAATACATCAAATAAAACCCATCTAATGAAAAACATTGAATGTAAACCATTGAATGAAAAATATTAAATGTAAATGATATACAACAATGAAGCTTATTAGAAACTAGACTCAGTTACATAGTTTTATGTTTTTCATTATGATATTTTCACAAGGTTTCTGCCCAGGATTATGATTTAGCTTCTCCACTTGTTGATATTTTTCTTTTGTCAATTATAAAATTTACATAGGTTTTCCAACCATCAGCAATTTATGCAGCAATGTGATAAAACATAGCTATAGCATACCCCACAAAAACACACCAATTCCTGGAGAAATAAGAAATCATTATAAAAAAATCAGAGCATATCAGCATGTGAAAATATTAATAAAATTAATAAAAAAAGCAAAATAACATGTAATTTAAATGCAGGAAATGAAAATCCCTACAAGCTTAAAAATTGAAAATATTTAATCATAATGCCAGGGAAAATTTTAAATAAATATCATATACAAAAGCTAAATTTTGAATATATTCCTTTATAACTTATATTCATTATTTTCATTTGATTGATGTTATTTGATGCTTGTCATTCAATGTTTGTCATTTCAGGGTTTTTGTATTGAAAGACAATATCAGCTTCTTTTACAAAGACGTGGCAAATACAAGAAGTTTAAGGAAAGTTTTCACATTTTTCTATCCCAAAACATCCATAAGAGAAGAACTAGCCCACACAAACCAAGCTGATGTCCAGATGACACAGATGATCAGATTAAAAGGAATACAGTTTTACCAGAAATATTACTAGATATTCTCAAGAATGATAAATGAACTTAGCCAATACCAGAGAACATTTGAGAAGCAAAGTTCCTGATATATGCAAATACAGTGACAACCAAAAGAGAGGCAGTACTGAAAATAACTAAACAAACTGGGAAGATCAGCAGGCAGAATTGATAATAAGGAAATCAGAAGCCTTGATACATGGAGAATGGGTTGTACTAAAAAATAATGCAAGCTGAGGAGGGTGTGTAGCATCATCCAAGCAAATATAAGCTGCTAAGGAAGAAAGTCAATAAAAAGAACTTTAGATCAAATTTAGATATGATTAGAAATGTATTATGAAATTTAGTATCATCTTAAATTTGTTTGTATATTGCAACCAAGAAACAACAGTGTAATTAATTACAAATTAGTATTTGTTGATATTATGTATTTGACCAAACAAAGGGGGCAAAGTCACTTCAGTAATTTTTAGCCACCATCTTGGCAGACAGTAGATTCAAAATTCAAAATCAACAGGTGCTTTTTTAAGTGAATATAAATAGACTCAATTTCATTGTAACAATTTATAAAGAAATTTCTTTGGAATTCTTACATTGATTTCTTATTACAGTTTGATTTTAATACAATGTCAAGCTAAATGAGTTGTGTTTAGTAGTGTTTTGGATCCATCATGTGAATGATTCTAGGTTCCATTTGTAGAATCTCGCCAACCTTCATACTGCTAATTATTAGACTAATTTACGAGCTGCTATGACAATTATTTCCTCTTTTACTAGTATGGTAGGTGACAGACTCCATTCTCCATCTCTCTTCTTTCTGTTCTGTTAGTTAGCCATTACATACTTGTATTATTATCTGATCAACTGCTATTGATACAAAACTAACGACCGATAATTTTAGATCCAAGACATGAGACAGAGAGTACAAAGTACAGGGTGCACTTACCCGACCTGCAACAAAGCACAAAAGAGGAATTGAAGAATTACGCTATAATGAGTATTTCCATGCGATACTGGTACATTGATAGAGACACCAACCACAACTTAGATGACTCAGTGTAATGGAATAGTGTGCATGAATANTGTATTTGACCAAACAAAGGGGGCAAAGTCACTTCAGTAATTTTTAGCCACCATCTTGGCAGACAGTAGATTCAAAATTCAAAATCAACAGGAGCTTTTTTAAGTGAATATAAATAGACTCAATTTCATTGTAACAATTGATATGGAAATTTCTTTGGAATTCTTACATTGATTTCTTATTAAAGTTTGATTATTTAATACAATGTCAAGCTAAATGAGTTGTGTTTCATAGTGTTTTGGATCCATCATGTGAATGATTCTAGGTTCCTTTTGCCAAGCCATGAAAGTGCACTCAAGTTAGGAATAGGGGTTTTTATTCTCATTTAGCTGACTACTGATCATTATCTCCCATGCATTAGAAATAACAAACTTGGAATAAGGCTAGTAAGCCAAATGTAGGGATTTGCATTTATATTATTCTAGATCCAAATTGATGATGATAATGTGACCAATAATGTGACCAAGCATGTATCAGTTATTGGATGTAGGATAGGAAGCTGCTATATATTAGGTTAGTTTATTAAAGCCAATATATTTTGGTAATAATATAAACTATCCAGCTAGTAACAAGTTAGGTTGCAAGTACATGAAACACTTTTACAAATTGAGATTAAGTCAAGTTGTGTCTTGTCTTGAGTATACACTGAGCTAGGATAGGGTACACATAAGTTATATTAATGAGCTGAGAAGTGGAACTCAACCAAATGGATCATATGTGAGCATGTAATACTGGATGTGGAGATTGGCCTTGGGCAGATGCCCAGTTACCAACAATTAGACATAGTGACAACAGTGCTATATATTTTAGTTTGAATTTCTGGTAATTTAGCAGCATAGTAAAATTCTAACAGGCAATAGATTTGTATCTGTCAGCTATTTATTCAAATTTTTGTTCAGTATATTTTGTTTACAATTACTGGTTTTCATTTGTATAAATATCCATGAATTGTTCATTTAATTCTCTTCAGTTTATTCTCAGTAAATTTGTTTTTACTTTTTATTTTGACTTATTTTTTATTTAAAAATTATGTGTATCTAACTTTCCAACTGTGTTGTTAAAGGGCACCCAGACTTGGTACAACTTGGAACAACTTGGCTGGCTGGTTTTCCTTTAACTTAGGTTAGGTGTACAGCTAGGGCTGTTGTACTGCTTGTCATTTGTTATTAAAATTGTTATTAATGCTTTCACTGAAATTCCATGAGATAAGAAGCACACTGAGTTTAGGTTATTTTTACTAAGCACTTAGGTTCACTACTTGCACCCAAGAGTTAGGACTTCTTTATTCTTAATCAATTAGGCCTCTAGTCTTATTTGACTCTTAAAGGTTTTCTGTATGAGGTCAGCCAAGTTTGGCCACTCTTCCCCAACATGATCTCTTGTTTTACTTTAAACTTATATTAAGATAGGGTATAACAGCAGGAGGAGTTAATTTCTTTGTAGCATCAGTAACTCCATGCATCAACTCAAAATCCTCAATAAGCTAAGGATAGAAGAATAGTTAGCTGATTTCATATTGATACCACATAATTATTGCAATTGAGAACTTTGGTTATAGTATGGTGACCAGACCAGTAATTTTCCTAGCTTCTTTGTTTGCTTGCTGTTTGATGTTTGCAATGGTATAAATGAGTAGACTTTGTCTCCTACTTTATGTGGTTCACCTATAGATGATTGTTTTAATTTTGTGTTTGTCTTACTGTGCTTTTCTTGTTTTGTATGCAGATTCTTTTGTGAATTTTTGAAGTTGTGTAATGAGATTATTGATGTAATCATTTGTTGCTGTAGGTTTCTATTTTGTATATAACATTGTTAATGGTATTGCTGCTTCATGGCTCAAAGTTGCTTTAAATGGTGTCATACCAGCTGTGGAGTGTACTGAGTTGTTGTAGAATTATTCTATGTGTGATAGAATAAATCTTCAATATTTTCCACTATTGCATATTGTTGCAATGTGTAGTAGTTTGATTAAAGTTTTGTTAAAACATTCTACTACACCATTGCTTTGTTGGTGTATATGTTCATGTAGGATTTCAAGTTGTTGTAATAGGCTTTGTGTAAACAAACCTTCAAATTGTGTTCCATGATCAGTTACAATTGTGATCATTGGCCTGAAATATAATATCCAGGTGTGTTTAGTAAGTAATGAGAACCATTCATGCATATTTGGTGAAATTGTTGACTATGATAAGGACATATTGGTAACCTTATTCATTTTTGGAGAGTTGTTCAATGTTCATGTGTACAATTTGATTAGGTACTGATGATATAATTTTTTAGAGCTCTATGCACTGTGTAGGAAAATTTGATGTGATACTTATAATACACATTTTTAATTTGTTGGTTACATCAAAAATTATTGTATGTAAGCCAATACATATGAATTGCATATTGAGTGTGTGTTCTGTTTTGATTACTCCCATTTGCTCTCTTTCATAGAATTTTCTGACTATATACAACATTTGTAGTATTTGGGAAGCATGATGTGGTTATGATATTTGCTGGTTATAAAAAAGAATCAGTTGGCTGTGAGTTCCGATTTATATATACCTTGACAGTGTTTTATTTAACCTTATTTTAGGATCTTTGATTTTATTTATAGATTGGTTTAGTTGTGTATCATTTTGTTACTGTTTAATGATTTATTTCTTAGTGATATCCTCTTTTAGATGGATGTTTAATATAGGCTGGCCTTGTCAGCTTGTGTTGACTTCCAAAAGATTATCATATGCTTTCTTAGAGATTAACAGAAATGGCATTTTGTTGTGTTCAGGTTTTGGATTGTCATGATGGTATTGTGGAAGTACAATCATAAGATCTGAATTGGTGTGTTATTTACAATTACAGTGCATAATTGTGAATCTGAAATTGATTAAATATTCTATCCAACATACACCAGAAAATTTCCTTAGCCAGCTTATGGCAGAGTTATTGGTTAATATACTGAAGTACAGCTGTTCTAGTAGAAATAATTGAAATAGTTGAAATGACTGAAAAATTGTGTTGTTGTCTTGATTCCATCAACTATTTGGCTTTATGAAGCACCAATTGACACAGAGCTCACATCACAGTCTACTATAAATTCTTTGGAAAAATCAGATGTATTTAGACTGGACATTTTTTTAATTCTGATTTGAGGTTGTTTAGTTTGGTTTGGTGTTTCCAGGTCATTCAAAGTGAGTTTTTGATTTTAGTAGATTGTGTAGAATTGTGGGGGAGGTCTGACTACTCCAGTGGCACTAGGTAACTCAAATAACAGGTAGAAGGTTGCAAAGGCTACCATCATAGAGAGTAACCTGCATTCCAACAGAAAACAGAACATTTGTAGTTCACCAATTCAATAAAGATACAGAAAAATAGTTCACTGAAAATTATCCTCCAATAGCAACCAATTCAATGGCATCACACCAAAGCAGCATCCTCAAATTGATCTAAGCTTGCCAATGTGCTAATAGTGTGTCTCTAGTTGTTAATTTCTAGCTCAATTAAAACAGATCTCAATGATTCTTATTTCTTCACCCTATGTAAATAAATAATAAATATCACATGTAATTGCCATGCATTTGCTTTAACCAGCAGTATATTATCATCACAGTGAAAATTATTAAGTGTAATGTATGAATAATAGAAATGATTGAATAAAAGTTGTTATTTCCCTATATGTAATCATAGACTTAACCTAATGCAGTACCATGATTTTGGCTACCAACTGTTAGAGAGTGTGGGGTGCCCTAGACACAGTGGAGTAACTCCCAAATTGTTGCCAGAGCTTAAGCAATTATTTACAACAATCCATAGACAAATCTAAAAGGGTTAGCTTAATAAATAAATCAAAAAGATCAAAAATGATTGAAGTGAGACAAATTATATTGTGCCATTCACTACAGGTTCCTCAAGTATTTATAAGAATCAAGTAATTCTTACCTGTTCAGGTTTTACAAATTTTAGATTCAAGTTCCCTCACAAAATTAAAGAGCAATAACACATTCAACTAAAACAAGGGGACAAATAATTCTAATTTCATATAACTGCACTAGAAAAACTTAATGATGTAACTAATCTAACTAATTATAAGGCAGTATTTAGCACTAACAAAATTAAAAATATGATAAAATAAAAAACAGGCCCCAAATGACTCTACAATTGGACATATTGGTGGTTTTATCAGATATATTTGGGATAAACACCTGGTAGAAATTGGATGACCCTTTTGTTATTGGGATTTGTTATCTTGGCTATTTTGTCATAAACATCTTTTTTTGGATATTTCTGCCAAGGAAAATTACAGATGATTGTAGGATATTGCATTTTTTACTGTTGACTCTTAATCCTGAATTTTTGTGTAAGTGAAGTATTTTTTTGGTTTCATCATGAGTTCTTACATTGTTTTGGTTGCTACAAGACTGTTGTCAAAGTATACAGCAAAGCCTTCATCTAGTTTGTTGGTATTATTTTGAAGTAACTTTGCTACACATTATTGGAAGGTAGCAGGAGCATTACATAAGCAAATGGCCATGCAAAGTATTTCACACAACCTGTAAGGGATGATGAACACTGTTTTCTCAATGTCTTTGCAGCACATCAGTACCTGGTAGTGTAGAATTATGGGGGAGCTCTGGCTACTCTAGCAGTACTGGGAAACTCAAGAGTTAAGATCAAATGTTGCAAAGTTAACCATTGTAGATAGTGACCCACATTCCAACAAGAGAAAGAAACACTGGTGGTTTACTGATTTACTTAAGAAATACAGAAATTCCATAGAATTCAGACTTTCAGCAGTGACCAATTCACACAGCATCACACTGAAGCAATATCCATGAAGCCATCCTTACACACCAAGGTGTTAATTGTGTGCATTCACATTACCAAAAGCATAGTATATTTGCAGTGTGTTAATATTATGTGCATGTACAAATTGATCAAATAAAAAGTTCTTATTCCCTACACATAATTGTAACCTAAAGTGACCATGATTCAGGCTGTCACCATTAAGGAGCTATTTGTTGCCCCAGACCCAGTGCAGTTTCCTCCTGAATTGTTGCCAGATCTTAAGCAATAATTATCATAAATGAATCCTTGATAATGAATCTAAAAGTGGTTACTAGATAATAAATGTGAGAAAGATCAAACACAGTTGGAGGAAGACAAATTTATTCTGTGCTTCACTACAGTTCCCTCAGATATTTATTACAAAATTCTGTAAATTATTACCTGTTTACTGTTTACAGTTCAAACACAATTTCCCTTGCAAAGTTAAAATGAGCAATCACATGTAATTCAAACTGAGGGGACAAATAATAATTCTATCAAATAACTACACTTAAAAATACAAATAAATTGATTTAAAAGAAATTGATATAAATTGATAGCACTGAATCATCAAATCAGGTCATCAAAAAAGACATAACACTATTTTCAGAGTGCCAAATAATTAAAAAGGAAAATAAGGCCCTGAGTGACTCTGCATGCCCCCTATTGCATGGTTAAGTTTGCATCAGGAGCTGGACTGTGGGACCTGATAGTAGCTTTTGCATCTCCTCAACCATTTCTACTGCTAAGAAATTGTCCCAGGACATAACTTCAGCATATCTAGTTCGCCAAGTAATCTGCATAAGTGTCTCTCTCTGTGTTACTGCTTCACTTCTTAGGCAGAAAAACTGTATCTTCATCAGGTGGGAGCTGATCAGGCAATTTCTTTGTATATTATTTAGTCTCCACATAAATGTATTGTAAAATCATTTGTAAAGACAAAGGCCTTTAAGCACAATCATGAGTGATCCAATGTGAGTTGTGTGGTCCATGAATAAGGAACAGTACTCATTGACTTGCTGTAAGGTCATTTCCTTGGATCTGTAACTTCTGCTCACAACATGGTAATTATCTCAATTCTCTTTGTGACATCATAGTATCAAGTGAGGGTTTTAATGTTATTGATCCATGTTAAGTTGCCCAATGCCTGGAACAAAATAAGAATGCATGGATCTAGTGTTGTAATTTTATTGTTGATCTCTTGCAGCTGAGTGGAAATTGGTTGCCCTTTTTGAAAAATATATTTGATCATAAGTATGCCATCAATATAGAGGCATTCTGGGTTTCTGTCTTTGATCAGGGTGTCTAAAGGTTAATTTGCACTGACTTAGCAATCTTGGCTGCTGTGGAAATGTAGTTTATTTTGTTGGAAAGGTGAGTAGTATACTAGGGGAGGCTTGGTTAAACAAACTGACATTTTGACCTCTAGTGATTCACAGATATTGATGAGTGTTTAAGTGCTGACTCACCACTTGAAATTATTATAACAAAGTGCTTTTAGATAGGTTGGGGTAAAAGCATTAATGCATATTTTACAGTTATCACTAATTGGTTTTTTAAAATGGGTTTGCTTACAAATGATTCATGTTGGGGGCCAATTTACATTTACATACATTTTTTTTGGTTTTATATGACTAATTTCATTTCATGTTAATATACAAATCTATATCACATGTTAAAATTGTTTGCATACATTACATTTCATTTTTGTTAATATACCTCATTATCACACACATTACATTTTGTTTTTCCATGATTTTCAAATGATTGCACATACAATGTAATTTGGGTTATTTTACAAAAACCGCATTTTGTTTTTGTTAATATTCATCATTAATACATTTATTGTATCACGTTTTTTCAACCAATGAATATTTTTCATAATTTTGATAGCTTGCAAGTACAATGTTTAACTCGTTTTCAGGAACTTTTTTCAAAAAGACTTCACCTTGTTTTCAAAACACACTATATCATTTATGTAAACAACATTTTCGTTTCTAAGCAAACAAACTATTTTAACCCATTTTCAATAATTCATATGGAAAATATTAAATGTAGAAATTAAACAAAAAGAGATCACAATCCACTCTAATAAAAATGCATAGAATTTTATAGGTAATAGTAAAAATGTAATGACTAGTGTACTTGTTAAAAAAAAAACTAATTTTAAACTATTTCATTAATACACGTGGAAAATATTAAATGTAGAATTTAAATAAAAAGAGATCACATATTCGCTATACTTAAAGGCATAATACATAATAAAACCAACCCACATTTTCAGAAAGAGCAAAACATGGGTTATGTATAAAACCAAAATTCGCTACCTAAAATGTTTACATGTAATGTTATTTATTAATATAATTTACACGTTTGCAGATTGTTACATCTTTTACCAACTTTTACATGGCAATCTTTTCTTTACACTTCTTTTTTGGTTTATTTGATTTTTTTGGGTTGTACACATTTGATGACTGATTCATCTTTTATTGACTTTTCCATATTGTTCACTTTTTGTAAGTGTTTATAGATTGATACATATTCATTGACTTTTCCATGTTTTTTCACTCTTACTTGCTTTCTATAATATTATATGGCTGCATACACTGTACACGGATTTTCCAAATTTCACTGTGTTTATCAACTTTTCCACATTGTTCAACTTCATTTGATTTATAGGCATTGTTTATGTGATTTTATGCACCACACGATGTTCCACTTTTCAATTGTTTTGTATCACTAAATTCCATGATATGATTATAATGATTAAAATGTAAAAACATGATAGGATTGATTATTTCATTTTGTAAATTTTTTGTGCAATTATATTTAAAATTATGCTTGACAGTATTTTGACAAAATGAAAGATGGTCAAACAGCATAGTCAAATTAACGCTGACGTTGTGTAATTGCAGCAGAAATATTAACTGAGGGAAAAACCATAAACAAGAATGATTAACAGGTACTAGTCAAGTATTTAGTTGTTTATTACCAAGTGTTATAAATATACTGAACATGATGTAATTAATGATGAGCAAATCTACTTTGGATTTATTTTCTCTTGTCAGGTTATTTTATATTCTGATGGAAAGCTAAACGTTTACGAGCTAGGGTAATTGTATGGTGGTTCCCACATCCAGTTAAAGGTATGTTGGAGCAGCCTCCTAATAGCTATTCCACAGCAGGGAGGGCGACAGCTGTAGTTACCTTGTGTGCTCTTAGGTTACGGATAGGTATAGGAGTTTTTTACCATTATAGCTTTCCTACTTGTCATTGCTTGTCTGATATTATTATTGCAGCCAGTAGGCTTTAAATGTTAACTCTCTCATTGATGAACTTCAGTTATTTATTACATTCATTACTCTACATGACGATTGATGATTTAATAGTGTTTGCATTTAGACAGTTATTTAGATTGTATCTTTATATTCTATTACATATAGTTTATTAAATGGTCACAACAAGTTGCTTATTGTTTCATACAGTAGACCTCTGGCCAACTTCTAATTATATTTTTCTGCAGGCGGCATTGATTGTTTACATGTATCGAGGGCTATTATTTATTTCTATATATGTAGGGTTATTACATGTAAGGCTTCATAATAAGCTAATTCAGCAGCTCAGTTGCATTACTTCGTTTCTTACACAAATTCATAATAACAAAAACAATCAATGCACTAAATTCTTAAGTAGTTGCAAATCCCATCACACTGAGTTCGCTATTCACATAATCATTCCTTCATTGGTTTCTACCTCACAGCTGCAGCTCCATTAGTAAGATGCAGCTGGTGCATGTGTTCCTGGATATGCATGTCTACCTTCGAGTGTTGATCCTGTCTTCCATTATCTCTGCTTTATCTAAATAAGTTGGAGTGAGTTGGTAGCTAAAAAGGCTCTTGTATATTAAATTAAGTTAATAAACCAAACACTTATTGCAAAGGAGAGAATTGGAAAAATGTCAACTCCGTTTTATGTCTAATCTAAGAAAAGTAACAGGTTTTCTATAAGTAACACACTAACAGCGTATTGACATGATTCTACATGGTGACTGTGACAGGTGCTTGAAGAGTGTGCACAAAGGAGAGAATGTAGGGTGGAAACACAGATGGTGCAATAGTTAACTAAAGAGTGTGAAAAGTGACGAACAAGAATTATTACTAAGGAGTGGGTTAAGATAGTTGTTTCTTCTTGCTCATTACAAAGTAAGTAAACAAGCAAAAAGATCACGAGCAGTAGTAACCATTAGTACGTGACACCATTATACAATTGCAATTGCCTCTAGTAATTATGAAGATTCAAGGAAAAAGCAAAGGGCTAAAGCCAAAACGCAGAGGACACCCCAAAATCAAACAACCCCAGTGATTGTTAATACATCCCCCAAGAGTCAAAATTCCCCAACAGAGATAGTCTTGCAACAAGAAAAAGAAGATGCAGAATTTTCAATAGCTGAATAATGAAAATAATAAAAAATAATAATAATGAAAGACGTGAGTTGATGTTACAAATAGAAAACTTAACCCAAAGGATGTTTGAAATAGAACTAGCGAACACTGAAAAGGATAAACGGATCAAAGAAATTACACAAGACACTAGTTCAAGGTTAACAGAGCAAAGGAATGCTTTCCAGAAACAAATCGAAAAATTAATAGAGGCGAACAAGGAAATACAAATGCAGAGCTAGAATCTAAAGAAAATGATTACTCAAATGCATGAAGAAAACGTGAACCTGAGAGAAGACAATATTTTAAAGCAACTTCAGATAGACGATTTAAAAGACAAAATTTGATTAACGTCATTAACAAATGAAGAAACGAGAGAGGAAGAGAAAAATAGTGTCAAAGTAATAAAGAACACATTAATTCAAGAACCGGAAAATTAATTGGAAGCGTACCAATGGAAGAAGGACAAGCTGAAATATACAAAAATTGTCAAACAGAAGACGAATTTGTTGAAAAGTTAGTTGTAAATATAACAAAGCAAGTTAAGGAGAAATGTAAAAGTACTATGGAAATAAAGCTGATATATCAAGAGACAATACTGTTGGAAGAAGAAGATAGTGAGACACCAGCATGTAAAGCAGTACTCCCCAAATTTAAGGGGAGAGTGGATAGCTATTCGCCTATGTTCAAAGAATGGATTCAAATGTTTGAAATGAGTATGAAAGAAAGGAAAGTAATACAGAAGCAGGCAGCAGCAAGATTCCCTTTATATTTAGGAGGAGCAGCTTACCAGCATTATTTGGTGTTGGACTTAGAAACCAAATCAGATTATAAAAAACTAATCAGAGAGTATCAGTGATATTATGATGATGAAAGTTTCAAAAGTCAATATCGTATGTTATTAAACAGTCTAAAAATGAATAAATGAGAAGATTTGAGGAACTATATGTCGCAGGTGGAGAGACTATTGAAGTTAAGTTCTAGAGAGAGTACATACTCCAAATATGATTTGTTTTCCCACATATGCAAAGGATTACCAGAACTGATTCAACAACAGTTTGAAATCAAATGTGACGCTGACGACTCCTTAAAAAGAATGATAAGGAAAGGTCTTGGAATACAAGTCATGATGGAAAATAATGCTCGAATTAATGAAAAATCGTCGATAACGAAAGTGATACCAGCAATGGTAAGTGGAACGAATAAAACAAGAAAAGAAGACGATGGAAAACCAAAAGACGAGATCATCAAGATAAAGCTGAAGGATGGAACAGTAAAACGTATAAATAGGAGAAAAGATCTAAAATGTCAGGCGTGTGGAAAGAAAGGTCATACAAAGAAATATTGCAAATGACAGATTAACTTTATTGAGGAGGAAGAAGCATATTTTGATGAGGAAGACCTATTAGATGATGAAGACAAATCGGAACAGAAGAGACAAGAAATGATACTTTAAATTAGAGGGAGTGCCGCCTCCGGTAAACCTGCACCCGTGCTAATCGTAACAGACCTAATCAAGACTAATACAATTATAGTTGTAATAAACGGAGTGATGGTCAAAGCAACTATAGATATGGGAGCAGTAATATTTGATGACAGAAAATTGGAAAGTAAAAAAGCAGATTACTAAATGCATCGGGAGACTATATTGATACTAATGGTAAATTAATGGAAGTACAAATGAGGATTGCTAATACCACCTTTTTGCAAACATTTACGGTCATCAATACAGAAAAAAATTCACTGCCCTATGAGGTGATACTGGGAAATGACTTTTTGATGAATAACAAATGCATCATTGATTACACGAACAAAACTATATCAGTCCAAGAAGAAATAGTAACAACTTGCAAAGAAGAGCAGGACACAGAAATAATAGAATTCTGGTTAAAGGAAGACATAAAAATTCTACCGAACAACTGGAAAATGTGTCAAATAGAGACAGAAAAACACATAATGGCTGAAGTTATGATATATGATCAAAAAGGGATCAACACAAAAAAAGTATCGATTCCATCAAGTTTGTGCGTAGTAAAAGAAGGCAAAGGAATGATACCAATGTTAAATGCAACTAATCATGTGGTTAACATAAGAAAGGATATCCTGAAGTTAAAAGGAAAAAAAGTGAGGACAGAAAAAATGATGGTGAATAAAGTGATTAATATAATACAAGAAGAAAATGCAGTGTATCAAATACCAGAAATAACAGAGGAAGAGTATCTACACCTGAGTGCGGAGGAAAGAAAGCAGTTGGTAACGATACTAAAAAGACACTAAAAAATATTTAATTATGGTGAGATAAGCGTGGGAAAGGCAGTGGGTGAAACGCACAAAATAATAACCACAACTGAAGAACCAATAAGATTGCCATGCAGAAGAGTCCCTGAACACTTGAAAGAACATTATAATACCATCTAGAACAAACTAATTGATAACAAGATAATAAGGCCAAGCGAGAGTCCTTACACTGCGCCCACAGTCTTTGTGAAACAAGGTGAGAAATATAGACGCCTATCCACTCCCGAGGATAGAGGATATTATATATGAAGCTAGCAAAAATAAGTATTACACATGTATAGATCTCTGTAAAGCATACTGGCAGGTGCCAATGGAGCCTACGGATATTGAAAAAACAGCATTTATAATGTTAGAGTGGATGTATATGGCTTTTGGATTATGTAACGCACCAGCTACGTTTCAAAGATATGTAATGAAAGTTTTGAAACAGAATAACAAACAAGTTGAAAAAGGGATAAGTGCATATATAGACGATATATTGATAGCAAGTGATACAATTGAAGAACACTTCGAGAAGCTGGACAGAACACTGAACATCCTGTATAAGGCAGGTCTACGTGTTAACGGAAAGAAGTGTGAAATTCTAAAAGAGCAAGTTGTATTCCTGGGGAGACAAATTTGAAAAGGCGAAATACGAATGAAAAATAATGTGAGAGACATGATTCAAAACATTATTAGTCTGAAAACAAAAAAGGATTTACAGCAGATTATGGGTTTTATCAATTATTATGGTTCATTCATACCCAATGTGGCTCATAAAACTGGTAAGATGACAGAATTGCTTAAAAAGAATAAAATTTTTGAGTGGACGTGGAGAGAACAAGATCAGTTGGATAACATAAAAGATGAATTGAGCAGGATGCAATCATTGAATACACCGGACTATGATAAGGAATTTATCCTCAACTGCGACGCCAGCAACGTTGCGATAGGGGCGTTCCTAGGTCAGATAAAGGATAGTAAAGAAGTGCCCATACAATTTTTTAGTCACAAACTGAAACAGAGTGAGGAAAATTATGGTTCAACGAAATTGGAAATGTTGGCACTAGTTGAAAGCATAAAGAAATTTTGTTATTTTTTAATAGGACAAATGTTTAAAGTGAGAACTGATAATAGTAGATTAGCATGGCATAAAAAGTTTTCAGGCAACAAATCATCAATTGTATTGCGATGGATTGAATATTTAAACAAGTTTAAATTTACAATAGAACATCGAAAAGGAACATTACAGAAAAATGCAGATTTTTGGACAGCTTTGCCAGAATATCAAAGAGATTTGGAAAAAGTAGATGGTGAAAAGAAACAATTTCAGTTCATGCCACACAACGAGTACACTGAACTACCTGATATTAATACGGATAAGAAAGGTAATGCAATTATGCCAATAATAATTAAGGAAGAAATATCCAAAAAAGACATAATTGAAAAACAGAAAACTTACATAATTTTGAAGGACATACAAGATAAAATGGATAATGATGATTGGACGCTGGGAAAGGAATCCAAAAGTTACTTCCAGAGATATAAGTGGAAATTAAATAGAAATGGACTTTTGTATATAGAAGGAAAGACACTGAGAATAGCAATCCCCGAATACTATAAAAGGGAATTAGTTTGAAAGATACATGAGAACGGACATCTGGGTATAATACAAACAGAGAATACCTTTAACGCCCGGTTCATAACGACGAGTATTAGAAGAACAGTAGAAAATGTCATTAACAAATGCAATACATGTCTTATAAATAATAAGAGCCATTTCCCAGTACAAACCGCGAAAAAATTATTGCAACAGCACCCAACGAAATTGTCCATGTAGACCTAGAGAAATTATCTCAAGATGACGAGGGTTATCAGTATATATTGGTCTTAGTTGATAATTTTACGAAATACGCTCGAATGATACCATTAGATTCAACAACGGCAAAAGTAGTAGTGGACAAGATCATGAAAGAGTGGATTCTAAAATTCGGACCAATGCAAACAATAATATCTGATAGGGGCGTGCAGTTCAAAAGTAAATTGTTTGAAGAGATGACTAAACTGATGGAAATACTAACTGAAAAGACAACAGCATACCATCCACAAGCAAATGGGGCAGTGGAAAGATTAAATAGAATGATGATTAAACTAATAAGAGTATTAACTTCAAGAATTGGAGGCAGAGATTGGAGAGAAATATTGGAAATAGTCGAATATTTCTATAACACATTGGTACACTCATGGGGATGACGCCATACAAGGCTATGTATGGTAGAGAAGTGGCAATGCCAATATCAATGCAATATCACATCATACTCTGAAAAGCCAGATAACAATTACATAAGAAAAATTAAAGACCAAATAACTGGAATCCACAAAGCCATGTGTCACAACATGAAGAAATCGGCGATAAGGCAAGAAAGGAACTTCAACAAAAAGATATATGGCGAACCACACAGGGTAGGGGATAAGGTTTACACATACACTCTAATGAGAACACAAGACGTGAATCAGGTAAGAAAACTTAAAACACAGTGGTCAGGGCCATTCAAAATCACACAAACACTACCCAATAACTATAAATTGAAAGTTGGGAAATGCAGCCAATAAGTGATGACGCAGATACCATCAATGAGTTCACTCCCCACGACAACGAGCTCAAGAATATTGTCATGCCAGCAAACGTCAACTACAACAAAATCGTCGTGATAAGAAGAAAGAGAGAGTCTCATGACAAAAATAGGGAAAGAACGAATTCACACCTATTTTATAGCAAACAGGAAAATGAGATATAACTCATATGATAATTTGTCGCCAGAAACCAAAAGATTGATAAGAAGCAGCACGTCCACCAAAGAAAACAAAAGCTATGCAATTCCAATAGTGATTGACAAAAAGAACCATCCCACATGCAACACAATAATAGCATACACAGGGGACATGAAAGAGCAATTCAATAGACCATATTTTAAAAGCACAGTCCACATTACATTTGATGAACAGTTCACTATGAAAGACGTGCAGAAGCTAACGAAAAATAGAGAAAGGATTATATCTGAATGCGAACAAGTAAACTTGGACAAAAAGCATCTCACAATAGTATATTTTGTAAAAGATACCAAAATGGCATCAAAGAGGCTTCAGTCTAATATAGAAGAAACTCTAAAAATAGCCAAGAAAAATAAAACAAGAGTAATAATAATTGTTACACAGAAAGAAGAGGAACTGCTGAAATGTATAAAGGAGATGGAGATTAAACTAGATAACCTATTCATGTTGAATAGTGGAACACTGAAAATATCGGAACTCATAAAAGTGGATCTACAAATCAATGAAATGGCTCTGGTGGAAAGAATTATGGTAGAACCAAAGATCACAATAGATAAGTACTATCAAACACTGACAATGGAGTTGTTAGGGATAACTGAAAACCTGGAGGAAACTGGAAACATATTCCCAAATCATTAATTAAAGTACTGTGCATTGAAGCGTTTACAAGACAAGAAATTGATGAATTACTTGAACCTCAAAATGAAATTGCAGTGGATATCAAATGCATTACCTCAAAGATAGTAATAAAACCTCCTAAAACCGCACAGAGTTTGATGAAAAATGGGTTAACGGATATTTTCTGGGAAAACATCAAGAAATCCAAAAACAACTATCCTGCAACATTTGGAATGGCTACAACTGCAGAGATGCAAGGTACATATGAAGCCATAGAGGAGAAAACCATGACAACAATTTTTATACCAATGTTGCTACCAACTTGGCGACTGAAAGATAAAAAGGCAGTCAAAGCAATGTGGCATGAAGAAAATACGTATGTTAACAATAGACAAGCAGCAGAAAGGATTGTTAACAATGAATGCTATAAAAAGTCGAAAGAAATATTATTGAAGAACGACAACAAGGAGAGGATTTTCATAGAAGGACAAGTAACACCCTATGATCTGTACAAAGAAGGAGAACCCATATGTAAACAGATCAAGAAAGTCCGCAAAGAAATCGAAAAAAGATCTACACAAACTGTAATATTGTTCTCAGGAATTAATGACATCGTATGGGGAGAACTCTGGAGCTCACAGTATTGGTATTACGACGTAATGAGAAGAGTGGAAATCATTACCATGGTAAGACTGGGAAAAAACGAACCAGAAAACATTACTGAAGAAATTTTAGAAAATATAAGTGTGTTCTATGATGAGGCGTCAATATCGAAATCATTAAGATCAACTTACGAATTTTTCTATCTGAACACCACAATTCACCCAGATTTTGCGCATACAAGTAGAATAGACGCAATTATGACGTTAATGATAGCAATAAAAGGAATGAAACTCTACAAGAAACATTACAAGATATTCAATGAGAAATTAAAGGAGCTACACAGCATGTGCACGATAGCAAAATCTCTGAAGAACCCGTCATTTTTGAGACACAAAAAGATGTTAACTACAGAAAAAGACGTTGTGTTAAACATTATTAAAGAAGAGGCGTATGAGAACACTACGTGGGAGATGAAAGAAGCTAACAAGATAATCAAA
>CABFPE010001019.1:66101-83630 GCA_900660155.1 Hofstenia miamia | reverse complement strand
CCCTGGTGGTTCACACCAAGAAAAAGAACAAAACCAAGTACAATATAGAAACAGTAACAACTTGGCACTGTGTTACAATCACCAGGCAAAATTGGATGACCACTTTGGTAACTTCAACAGAATAGAGTAGAGAGTTCAACTGACAGCCTAATTTGTCAAATATCATGTCAGGGTCACAATGTATAATTGCTGGGAGCTCTGGCTACTCTAATGGTGCTGGGAAACTTAAGAGTTAAGATTGAAGGTTGCAAAGTTTACCATGCAGAGAGTGACCTGTATTCCAACAGAAGGAAGAAGCATTGGTGGTTCACTGATTTATTTAAGAAATACAGAAATTCCATAGGGAACTCCAGCAGTGACCAATTCACACAGCATCACGCCAAAGCCATATCCATGAAGCCATCCTTACTCACCAAGGTGCTAATTGTGTGTCTCAAGTATTAATTTCTAGCTCAATAAACAATTTATCTCAGAGTTCTATTATCTCAGCTCATGTAAATAAATAATAAGCAAAAGGCACATAATTACTGTGCATTCACATTCACCAATGGCATAGTATATTTGCAGTGTGTTAATATTATGTGCATGTACAAATTGATCAAATAAAAAGTTCTTATTCCCTACACATAATTGTAACCTAAAGTGACCATGATTCAGGCTGTCACCATTAAGGAGCTATTTGTTACCCCAGACCCAGTGCAGTTTCCTCCTGAATTGTTGCCAGATCTTAAGCAATAATTATCATAAATGAATCCTTGATAATGAATCTAAAAGTGGTTACTAGATAATAAAAGTGGGAAAGATCAAGTGCATTTGGAGGAAGACAAATTTATTGTGCACTTCACTACAGTTTCCTCTGATATTTATTACAAAATTCTGTAAATTATTACCTGTTTACTGTTTACAGTTCAAACACAATTTCCCTTGCAAAGTTAAAATGAGCAATCACATGTAATTCAAACTGAGGGGACAAATAATAATTCTATCAAATAACTACACTTGAAAATATGAATAAATTGATTTAAATGAAATTGATATAAATTGATAGCACTGAATCATCAAATCAGGACGTCAAAAAAGATGTAACACTATTTTCAGAGTGCCAAATAATTATAAAGGAAAATAAGGCCCTGAGTCACTCTACATGCCCCCTATTGCATGGTTAAGTTTGCATCAGGAGCTGGACTGTGGGACCTGATAGGAGCTTTTGCATCTCCTCAACCATCTCTACTGCTAAGACATTGTCCCAGGACATAACTTCAGCATATCTAGATCGCCAAGTAATCTGCATAAGTGTCTCTCTCTGTGTTACTGCTTCACTTCTTAGGCAGAAAAACTGTATCTCCATCAGGTGGGAGCTGATCAGGCAATTTCTTTGTATATTATTTAGTCTCCACATAAATGTATTGTAAAATCATTTGTAAAGACAAAGGCCTTTAAGCACAATCATGAGTGATCCAATGTGAGTTGTGTGGTCCATGAATAAGGAACAGTACTCATTGACTTGCTGTAAGGTCATTTCCTTGGATCTGTAACTTCTGCTCACAACATGGTAATTATCTCAATTCTCTTTGTGACATCATAGTATCAAGTGAGGGTGTCAATATTATTGATCCATGTCAAGTTGCCCAAAGCCTGGAACAAAATAAGAATGCATGGATCTAGTGTTGTAATTTTATTGTTGATCTCTTGCAGCTGAGTGGAAATTGGTTGCCCTTTTTGAAAAATATATTTGATCATGAGTTTGCCATCAATATAGAGGCATTCTGGGTTTCTGTCTTTGATCAGGGTGTCTAAAGGTTCATTTGCACTGACTTAGCAATCTTGGCTGCTGTGGAAATGTAGTTTATTTTGTTGGAAAGGTGAGTAGTATACTAAGGGGAGGCTTGGTTAAACAAACTGACATTTTGACCTCTAGTGATTCACAGATATTGATGAGTGTTTAAGTGCTGACTCACCACTTGAAATTATTATAACAAAGTGCTTTTTGATAGGTTGGGGTAAAAGCATTAATGCATATTTGACAGTTATCACTAATTGGTTTTTTAAAATGGATTTGCTTATGAATGATTCATGTTGGGGCCAATTTACATTTACATACATTTTTTGGTTTTATATGACTAATTTCATTTCTTGTTAATATATATGGCTATATCACACATTACAATTGTTTGCATACATTACACTTCATTTTGTTAATATACCTTGTTATTATTTTTTTCCATGATTTTCAGATACAATGTAATTTGCTTTTGTCAATATACACTATTAACTCATTTATCATATCACATTTTTTTACACTGCATTTTGTAAAATCACACTAATGACTATTTTAAATAGAAATTTTCCATGTTTTTTGTATAAATACACAAACATGCAAAAACTACAATTTTGTTCCATGTGCAATACATAGTAAAAGTGACCTACATTTTTGGAAAGAGGGTTATGTATAAAACCAAAATTTGCCTCCTAAAAAGTTTCCATTCAATGATATTAATAAAATATGTATACAAAATTATATATATTAGTTTTTACATGGCAGTCTTTTCTTTATGATGAGTCAGTATTTTCTTGCAAAGGAGGTTTGGTGATCAAAAAATATTGGATTGATACATGCTCATGGGACAATAGTAGCTGGTGTATAGAATGGTAAAGTTTTCCATCCTGAAGTGGAGACTGACAACCTGCTCCAGTATTTTGTCCTGGTATTCGTCCTTCACAAACATGACTAGGCAGATATTTTCAACCTTAGCTAGCAATATGCAATCTCTATCTTTTCCATTATCTTTGGCTGGTTGACTTCACTGACTCAGAAGAAGTAGATAATGAGCAGGTTATCAAAGTCTATATTGATGCACTCAAACTTTTGGATGACATGCTTGTTGTTTAAGAGATGGCATAAGTGCATTAGATTGAAATCCTCATCAAACATCATGTGGACCATGCTGGGCCAATAGGGTCTCTTGAGCCCTCTATGCATTTTTGAGTCATAGCATACAATTGTGTTGACCTTAGGTCTGTGTTCTGTGTCAATAACAAAGGGAATTACATCCATGGCACAAGTAAGGTTTTTAGTATTGAAAGTCCAGCATAACCTATTCTTTGTCTCTTCTGAGAGATTGTTGTGCATGAAACTCACCACTTTAGGGGTAGCAATAAAGTAAGAATGCAATATCTCATCTCCTACCTTGGAGGTTTTTCTCTTGCATTCTTTGTTCTTCTTAGATCTAATGCTAGTGGACTTCTGTGACAAAGGACTGGGGCTAGAGGGTGTGTTTGAGTCTCTATGGGACAGTTGGATGTTAGCACTTATAGTAGCAAAAGGCACTCTGTACTTACTTGACTCCTCAGATTCCCAAGGGGCTATTTGTCAACCCAAGTAGTTGTGGGAATCATGCTCCCAAGGCACTATTTGTTGCCCTGAGTAGTGGCACTGTCTGCTACTTGAGTCCTCTTGTGTCCTGCCTCATTTCTGGGATATGCTCTCCTCTGGTCAATGTGGGGTAATGTCTTGACTCCTGTCATCTTGTGGATTAGGCCTTTGCCTCACTCATCTGCTCATGGGCAGCTGATTTTCCATTTGTTTCATCTATTGTGACTTGGTTACTAAACATAGAAATTAAATTGAGTTCCCAATCTTGGGTATTTAAATGATCTAAATACTCTTGGTCACTAAATCTACATCTAGGCAAAATACAAGTAGCAGTAATGTTGCTACTATTACCAAGGTTACTATCATACTCAACCTCAGTGAGGTTATCATAAGTCTCAATTTTGTTTACTCTGTCATTAACAAGTGAAAATTCACTGTTAGGGTCAAGGACAACATTACTAATGTCTTTAACAGTTCTCTTGAGTAATTGAAAATGGGCGACTCTCCCATTACTTAATAAATATTTTATGATGATCTAACACTCTGGTTATAGTGAAAAGACCTTGCCAGTTAGTAGCAAGCTTCCATACTTGATTAGTGTCAGTGACTTGGCAAGGGAAATAGGAGAAGACTCTGTTGCCAAGCTTATGAGGCTTGCTTTACAATTTATGATAAAAGTTCCATCATTGGCAGATGACAGATTGATTAGTATTTCTACAGATAGTTAAGTGCACTTCTTGGAACTTGTGCAAAATACAGTTCTCAAAATTTTCCAATGTAGGTTCATTGTAATCAGGAAACATAACAGAGAGAGGGGTGCTCACTTCATGACCAAATATTGCCTTAAAAGAGATGACCTTTGTGATAGAATGCACTGCAGTGTTGTAAAAATATTCTACTGATTAAATAACACATTTCCAGTTTCAACCTGCTGCTCAGGCAAGAGTGACTCAAATTAGCTTGATGACCATATGGTAATCATTTGACTGCAGGTGGTACATGGTGGTGAACTCCATAAGGTGGTTATGAAACTGGGGACCACAATCAGAAATCAGGCACTCCATGGGCCCAAGCTTAAGGATCCAGTCCTTTAATACTTTCTCTCAAATAACCTCAGTGGTGGTGGTGTTGAGGGGATGAGTCAGGCATACTTGGTAAAGTGATTAATAAGTACAAGAAGGTACTGGTACACTTTGTCATTGTTGAAGAGCTTGATGTCCATGTGCACAACTTCATTGGTGCATTCTGAGGCTTTGCTGTGAAGCTTGGCTCACTGCTCTTTGAAATGTCTGGTTGTAGTACATTTATCAATTACATCTTGGACTGTGGCTCTAATGCTGACTGTGATGTACCTTGCATTAAACATGAGCTCAGTTTGTATGATGCCTAAGTGGCTCTTTTCATGAATGTTTCACACCAGATCCCTTTGGAAATACTCAGGGACAGCCAACCAACTGTTCTGACATTGAGCATAAAGCAGGCCTGCCTCTGTCTGCTTCCAGTTGTATTGCTGAAAGTATCTGTTGGCAACAGGACTGAGGATGTAATTAGTGTTTTTTAATTTTGCTATGATTTCACTTAGCACCTTATCATGGCATTGGTGGTGTAGGATTTCTGCTCTGGTGCTTTCTTCTTTTATGAGGACAGGAAGGATCACATTTCCATTGCAATCTGCACTGATCTCAGGAAGGTGCTCATAGTTAGTGAGAGGGATAAATCCAAATGGTGTCTTTTCTCTATGCAATTTCCAGAGATCATGCTCATAGCTAGGGAGAGTGATCCAATAGTCTGCATTGTTATGAAGGGCTTAATAGAAAACATGAAATCATTCAAGTATTCAATCCAACAGGTGACAATGTTGGACTTTCCCCCAGAAAATTTCTTCAGCTAGGCTAGTGCAGAGTTATCTGTTCACACAGTAAAGTGACAACCAAGAATGAAGAAACAAAATTTCTTTAGGCTCTCCACTAATGCTAGCATTTCAGATTTTGTAGTGCCATAGTTCTGCTCAGCATTTCAGAGCTTGTGGCTGAAATACTGGATCAGGCATTCTCTGGTGTCAACACCTTGACTAAGCCCACCACTAATTGTGACCAAACTGGCATCACAGTTGATAAAGAACTCTTTTGAGTAATCAGGCATGTTCAAACTAGGAATCTTTCTTAGTTCTCTCTTGATGGCATCAAGCTCCTCTTGCTCTGCCCAAGTCTAATTCAATTCAATATTGCATTGTAATAAGTTGGAAATATGCTTGGTTTTGTTAGCTAATTCAGAGATAAAAGAGCCATAATAATTTAAGAATCCCATCAAGCATTGCACATCTCTATGAGAGCAAGGCTTTTCAGTTTTATCCAGATGATCTTTCACATCATTCTTCATGGTAATACAACCAAGTTTGATAATTCTTGCAAGGAAAGTAACACATGGTTGTAAAATGGAACACTTGTTTCCATTAACCTGGAGACCAGATTTGTGTAAGAGATTGATAGCTTGCCCCAGCCATTCCTGGTGCTCAAAGAAAGTGTTACCAGCAATGAGGATGTTGTCCATGTAAGCTGTTTGGCCTGGCTTGAGTACATTAGTGCCATTTCTGAGCATGCAGGTGACGTAGCATTGAAAAGTTGCAGGGGCATTGCAGAGCCTGAAAACCATGTATTTCCACTCAAAGAGGCCATACAGAGTGATGAAGGCAGTCTTTGGAATATCAGTGGACTTCATTGGCACTTGCCAATAAGCTTTGCACAAGTTGAGGCAGCTGAACAACTTATACTGACTTGCATCATAGAGAAGATCCTCAATGTGCAGAAGAAGATGCTCATCCTTTACTGTGACATCACTAAGCTTCCTGAAGTCCACACAGAGGCATTATTTGTTGCCTTGTTTAATAAAGACAGTGGGCACTGCATAAGGGCTGTTACTAGCCTGAACAATGCCACTTTCTATAAGATCTCTCAGAATCTTTTCATAATCTTCTCAGAGGTTTTCTAGTACCCTCCTAATGGGCAGGCAAATTGGATGATCATTCTTGGTTGCAATAGAATGTTGTTCACCAATGGCCTGGCCAACACTGACTGAGCTGTAATTGAAAACCTTATTATGTTGCCAGAGCAGATGAGAAAGAGACTCACACTCTTGTGAGCTAAAATGTGGATGAGTCTGTTTGTTAACAAGAGGGATCCAGACAGTATCACTTGGCTCTGCCAGATCATGAATGGCTGTTAATATTGGTAGACAGGTGGTGGCCTGGAATTCTAGACAGACAGGAGTTGCAATAATTTTTAGTTGAAGAGGGTCTATCTTGACCAACAAATTAGAACTATTTAGAATAGTAATGTACATTCTTCCTTTAGAGATGTGGCAGAGATTGGGGGAGAAGTTGACTCTAGTGAAATGCTTCCCCTTGAATCCAGAAACCATGACATCACCAGTGTATGCAGAGTCAGTGGTGATGGGGACACGTCACCAATGATGAGGCTCAACAATTACATTCTTGGAAAAACTTAATGAGATATGCTGCTCTGGGATGATGGTGAGCTCCTGCAAGCATTTGTTTTAATGGATGGAAATTGTATTCTTTCCATAATCAATAATGCATGTGTTCTGCTCAAGGAAGTCATTACCCAGAATTATGTCATATGGGAGTGGCTGGTTGCAGGTATCTATAACAATCAAATCAACAACAAACAGCTCCTGCCAAATGGGTAGTTCCAGGTTTGATACATGACCTTTATGCAATAGTGAGTTCTCAGAGGCATCCAACAGATGTGCAGTAGATGGAAGTAAATTATTTCATGACAAACATAACTTGGAGCAACAAGAGTTTCTAATGATTGTGGATGAGGCCCTGGTATCAATGATGACATTAATCAGAGATCCATTTATCTCTACAAGGATAACATTAGTATGCAACAATGAAGTGATTACCAGAACATTGTGAGCATGTTTTCTAGGTGGTGGTGCTCCAACTAGTTTGACTGATCAACTGAGCTGATAGGTAAATCAGGAGGACACTCTCCATCTCTGGGCTCATCAATGATGAAGCCTTCACTATTGGTGACTAAATGAATCACAGCATGGCACTGAGATTTTGTGTGACCTTTCTGACCACAGTGAAAACAGTGAGTTTGTTCAAGTTCTATCCTTATTTTGGGAGCAACAGTGCTCAAGGAAGTAGGGGGTTTCTGCAACAAGGAACCTACTTTAATATCTCTGGCATCCTTGTCAATATGAGTGGCATTGTGCAGCATGTAGACACTACTGATGGCTTTACAAATTATCAAGTTGAGATTGTCTTTGGGATCACACTTGAGTTTGAGGCAACTATGAACATTGGGAGGAAAGCCTTGGCAAATATACAAGAAAAGATTGTGTTTTGAATATTTGGGAGTAAGCCTGCTTAAGTGAAACAACCTTTCCACCTGTGTGATGTACATATGGATGTTGTTGCATTTCTTAAACAAGAGGTCACATAGTAGCATCTTGTATTTAATGTTTAATGTGAGGTGCCTTGTAATGGTCCCCAAAATAAATGATGAGAAGTTGGTAATTAGTCTTCATATCCCAATCCAACATCATGTATTGGTTGTATGTGAGACCTTGAAGCTAGGTAGGGAATTGAGCAACAGCAGCATCCTGAGTGACCTTGTACTGGTTAATTCAAAGATTAAAAACCACTCCTCAAAAGACTGTGAAGAAATTTCATTGATTTTTCTAGTAAACTTAGGTAATATGGAATGGCAATTGAATAGATTAGCAGTTTTGTTTCCAACAGCAGTTGCAGGTAGGATCAATTGGGTAAAACATGGTCCATTCTTCTGAGCAGATGTAGAAAGATCATTTGACTGTGAGGGAGTAATTAGGATTACAACAGTGAGGGTAACACAAGTATTCACAGGTGCAGGAAGCACATATGGAACTGGAGCAACAACTGTGGAAAACATAGAAACTTGAGTCAAAGCTGACTGTGTAAAGGTGGGCTCTCCAGTTGTGAATGAAGTGACAGGGGTAACATACTCAGAAAGTCTGGATTGGGAGAGTGAAGAATGAGGTGGGCTACTATGCCTCAGCAGGGATCTTGGCAGAGGTGTCAACAAACTTTGGAGTTGAATTTCCAAAGCATTTAGTGAATGAATGTGTGAAGCATCTCTCTCTAAATTGGACATCATGAGCCTGTTCTTGCATCTCAGCTTGAAGTGAATCTAGGCATTGGTTACAAGCAAGATGTTGACTGGTTTGTTTGGCAATGGCAGCTAAGAGCTTCTTGATCTCAGTGTTTTGAGGGTCTGGAGAAGGTGGTGTCTGTGGGAAAATGCAATAGGGATCAAAAGACAAAGGAGAAACAAGTGTTACAATGTTACAATCACCATTCAAAATCAGGTGACCACCTCAGTAACTTCAACAGAATAGAGTAGAGAGTTAAACTGACACCCTAATTTGTCCAGCTTCACGTCAGGGTCACCATGTAGAATCACAGGGGAGCTCTGGCTAATCTAGCTGTACTGGGAAACTCAAGAGTTAAGATTGTAGAGAGTGACCTGCATTCAAAGAAGAGAAAGAAACATTGGTGGTTCACTGATTTGCTTAAGAAATACAGAAATTCCATAGAAAACAGACTTCCAGCAGTGACCAATTCACATGGCATCACACCAAATCCATATCCATGAAGCCATCCTTACATGCCAAGGTGCTAATTGTGTGTCTCAAATAGTAATTTCTAGGTCAATAAACAATTTATCTCAGAGTTCTCTTATCTCAGCTCAAGTAAATAAATAATAAACAAAAGGCACATAATTGCTGTGCATTCACATTTGCCAACAGCATTATATATTTACAGTGTGTTAATATTATGTGCAGGTACAAATTGATCACATAAAATTTCTTGTTCCCTAAACTTAATTGTAACCTAAAGAGCCTAAAATGACCAAGATTCAGGCTGTCATCTTTAAGGAGCTATTTGTCAACCCAGGCCCAGTGCAGTTTCCTCCCAAATTGTTGCTGGATCTTAAGCAATAATTATCATAAATGAATCCTTGATAATGAATCTAAAAGTGGTTACTAGATAATAAATGTGAGAAAGATCAAACACAGTTGGAGGAAGACAAATTTATTGTGTGCTTTACTACAATTCCCTCAGATATTTATTACAAAATTCTGTAAATTATTACCTGGTTACTGTTTACAGTTCAAACACAATTTCCCTTGCAAAGTAAAAATGACAATCACACATAATTTGAACCAAGGGGACAAATAATATTTCTATCAAATTACTACACTAAAAAATACGAATAAATTGATTTAAAAGAATTTGATATAAATTGATAGCACTGAATCATCAAATCAAGACGTCAAAAAAAACATAACACTATTTTCAGAGAGCCAAATAATTAAAAAGGAAAATAAGGCCCTGAGTGACTCTACAGTAGTATGCTTTATGCAGATCAAGGATATTAAAGTATGAATTCTGATATGCATCATTTTTGTTGTCATTTAATTTTCAATAGTCTATACATAAACAATATTTGTCTTTCTGTTTGATGAAGACTTTTGGGAAAGCTTAAGAGCCTTTTGAAATTTGCAAAATACTGTTAATTAATAAGTCTGTTATAATTTTTGTGTATTTGCACTTTAGATGTTCAGGCATTGGATGTACTGGTTGATGTATTGGTTTATTATGCATTGCTTCTATACAGTATTCTTCTCCTATTGCTTTACCTACACTGATAGTATTAAAATTAAATACAGAGCAGTGTTTTTGCAGTATTTCATTTCAGTTCTTTATTTCATTAGTTGATTAATGAGGGATGTGTTTTTTTGTTGATGATTCTGCAGATGGTATTAGTTTCTAGTCTGCCTAGATCTGTTTTGGTGTGACAATGGTGACAATTGGAGTAGCAAAGATTTTAATGTTTGCTGGTCTTATGGTAACTAGATTTTTACTTTTTGTTGGGAATTGATGTGGTTACTTTTTTATTTTCATTATTTAAAATATAGGTATACTAAAATAACTCATGTCACATTTATGGTACTAAATGTGTTGGTTGTTTTGATTCTAATGTCATGAAATTGCCAGCTAAAAGACTTGATTTTAATGGTTTTGTCAGAATGTAATGGGATGGTTTTATTATCAACAGTTTGTAAGTGAGTTGTAATGTCTTTGTTTGTTGGATTGATTGTTAGCAATTTATTCATGAAATTTATTTTGCAGTGATATTTTTCAAGGATATCTTTTCCTAATATTAATTTGTAGGGCAAGATGTGGTTAATTGTGTCAATAATAAAGGTTTTGTGACTAAACTTATTGCTTGCAATTGTAAATTCATAATTGTTGATTGCCCCTTTAGTGTCAAGGTAATCACCTGATTATACAATTGTTATGTGATTTGATGTAACTTCTGTTTATGCTGATTTGATTTCCACAGGTATATACAATAATGGATACTGAAGCACCAGTGTCTATGGTTGCTTGTATGATGATCCCATTGATAATTATAGGTATGGTGATTTGTTTAAGTTAGTAGTCATGAGGACCATTTTTGTACAGCTGGGAGTCATGCTCTTAATAGCTTAAATCCTTGTCTGATTTGGAATTGAATTCATAGATGTCACTATCATTCACATAGTAGCAGACCTCATTGGCAATTAAGTGTATGGTTTTGTTACAATTTGGGCTGTTGTGACCCTTTTGATCAATTTTCTTACAGTAAAATTTATTTAGATTGATGACTTTTAGTGATTTTTCTATGGATGCTTGCTCAGATTTCATGTTGGTCTCTACAGATAGTGTAAAGTTATTTGTGGTGCTGATTTGTTTATTTCCTTTTGCAATAAATATTTTGGCATTTGTATTTAATTTTATTTGGTTCGAGATCTTTGTGTAATTATCTGCAATTTGGTCTCAACAGCTTTTTTTGATGAATGTGGATAGCTTATCTTCTGGGCTGCATTTTTCTTCAAATCTGTGGTGGATTGGTAGTGGCATGCCATATGTAATATGTGTGAAGAGATCATGCAATGAATACTAACTCAATAAATCACTTAGTCTATATAGATGCTCTGCTTGCAGGATGTATTCCTCAATGTCCTCATTCTTTTGATATGTGGGATTGCATAGCAAGATTTTATACTGACTGTATGCAGTTAGAGCATGGAAGTGATCATAGAAGTTTTGTATTAGTAGTTTGTAATTCAACTTGATGGATGTGTCCAGTGTTTCAGGTAAGAAGCTAGGAAGCTGTACAAGTGCATGCTCCTGTTCTGCTTGCTAGACTGTTATGGGGGCATCCTAATTTTTAAATTTTTATCTATTACTACTGGCAGTAGGTTCAATCAAAATGTTTTTATTTCTGGTTGTGGGGTTTCAATAGCTTTTAGTATGATATTTATCATGTTAAGTTTACCATTTAAATTGTTCAGGCTAGGATTATCAATTGGTGACTGAGAGAACTGTGCCTTGGTAGTGTTAATTCTGAAATGTTAATTGGCATAGAACGTGAAGTTTTAACAGTTTGTGCACCAGCTGAGGTTTGATTATCTTGATGTCCTGCATTTTTAACAATTAGAGTGGGTTAGCTTATAATGAGAGGACATTGATTTGTATTTAACTTCTCTTTAATTTTTTGCAAATTTCTTAGGTGCATTTTGTATATTTCCATCTGTTGTTGCAACATGTTTATTAATTGCTTTCCATGAAATTAGGTGGCTGGTGACTTGAATGTTGTGCTTATTGCATTGTTCTACTTTTTTCAGCAAAATAGTATTGTGTTCAATAACTTTGCATCATCCACAATTGGTTGATTTGATTTCATCATGTAGGTGTTTATTTTGATTCTCTAATTCTTCAAATTCTGTGTAGAGGTGTTGATTTTCATTGTTAATTGCTTTGTAATCTTCTAAGATTTCCTTTTTGTTTTATTTCAAGATGACAATTCTCTTAGTGGATTTGGTCAAAGCATCTACTGTTCTCAATTTGTATGAGTTTGATTTTTTTTCTTAAGATTTTGTAATTCATTTTCAAAGGAGATGATTTTTTCAATTAGTTGTTCCTTCATAAGGGAATGAGTTTGCAACTGTGGGGTTTGACTGTTTTCTTTGGAGTGGTAGTTTTTGTTTTTCTTAGATGTGCATTTGGCATATTTTATTTTCTTTGTAAAGTTAAGGAGACTTTGAATGGCATAGTTGGGCTAGCATTTAACAATAGGTTGATTTGTGCAAGATTTGTGTAAAAAAATCAGTTACAGATCACAAATGCTACAGGGAATTACATACCTAAGTAGAACAAAATTAGTAAACTATGAAATTAGGCTATAGAAAAAATTCAATGTTCCCAGGTTTACATATCTAGCAAAATTCTTTAAAGACTTTTAAGATATGAAACCTACAATATATCACTTGTACATCTCACTTATTTATTATATTAGCATACTTTTCAGGAAAAATTTTCAAATGACATAAGTTTCCATTTAAAGTTCAACCCAATAGTAAAAACATTTACTAAGATCAATATAATTAAAAACAGCTTTGCTACAAATCCTTTTTTGTGAAAGCAGCAGAAATCTTTAATGAATTGCCCTTGCATTTGCAATCATCTGTTATTTCTAAAAAAGTAACTCATGAATATTTCCTAAATGAAAATGGAATAGCAAAAAGTTTTTCCTCCAACTTTAAAGTACCTTAACTGATAAATACAATCATATGGTGCATATCAATATCAGTACTGCTCTGTAGTAGTTTATAGTTGATGATTAATAAATCATTTTAAATGTAGAAATACTTTGCAGTTCAAATTTGTATTACATTTTTGTAGTTGTTTGTAGTTGATAATAAATCAGGTCAAAATAGTAGCAGTAATATTAATAAACTTTAATGAAGGTATACATGTCATTTTTGGTTATGAATTTTATTGTTATGTAATGTGTCTTTGTATTTTGAATGGAGAAAACTAGTTATATTAGTTTCCAAATTTTCTGAAGTTAGCAGTATTTCAAAATACTCTGAGGATGTCCTTGAATTTCATGTAAGTATTATGCAACTTTGATTAACTATATATTTTCATGACATGTGAATTTTCAACAATTCATTTTTGCTGATATAGCTTACTGGATGTCCNTATGTCTTTTGACATTTGGATTCTTTTGATTTGCTCCTACCCTATTTGTATCAATCTCTTTTAATCAATTTTGGAATTTTGAGTGTTGTTAATTCAATAGTGTTAGTTTTTGTCCCTCTATTTAAATTATGTGTGATTGCCCATTTAACTTTGCAAGGGAAACTGTGCTTTGCAATTGTAAGCAAGTCAGGTAATAAGTTACAGATTTTTGTAATAAATATCTGAATCAATGTAGCAAAGCACACAATAAATTTGGCTTCCTTCTATTGCATTTGATCTTTGCAATTATTTATTTACTAACCCCCTTTAGATTTTGTTGATCAAAGATTTTGTTAATGATATTCGACCTAATTTTGTACTTGTAACTATTTAATAGTAAATGAAATATTTGAAAGTTTATTAAACAACTATTTTCAACTCAATATACATAAAATTATATTTTTGCCATTTCTTCTTAAATATTTTATTACTGTATTTTCTTTTCAAAATCAGTATTTTTGAATTGAGTTTGAGTCATTTGGTACAAGTTTGACTTCTTAAATTTTAATTTTTTTTGAAGAGAATTCCAAGGTTCATTGAGTTTTTTTTAGATTTTTTGATCAAATTCAAGTTCAAATTTCAATTATTCCTTATATGAGTTTTTCCAGTCCAGTTGGATAAACTCATTCAAGTTGGAGTTTTAAACATTTGAGCATTTGAAAAACCCTGTGCAAAATAACAAATTGCATGATTTAGGGAAGCACACTATATCAAAATCTGTGTCTAAGTGCCATTAGATAAAAGTTATATTTAAAGAATTATAAAATTTTGCACTTTTCATTTAAGCATATTTATTGGAGATCATGAACCAGATTATTATCTATTCGCCCGAATATCTACGCTGTCCCATTACTGTAATTTCCAAAAATGTTTCTAAATTTATATTTAAAATATAGNTTTTTTTGATTTCATTTAAATTCCTATTTTCTCATTTAATATACTTGGATAACTAATATCCAAATTTATCTAATACAAAACTAACAAAGCTGACCATTTATTGTTGCAATACATTTCTGCTAAAGTGTACATCAATGAAAAATATATAGCATTTTTCAAAGATACATACTTAGGATGGATATAGAGAATGTGTTCTGCAAAGTACTTGAAATAGCTAGTAGGTGTAATGTGGACAAACTAATACAGGTCACCAGAGGATTGAATTTACATAATTCTTTGAAAAGGTTAAATTACCAGCAAGAGGTTAGGTTTCAATTGTGAAGTAAAAGTGGCCTGTTAATGAACTAATACTATGTGAAAAATGCTGTTTCCTAGTTACAGTTATATATTTTCCAATAATTTAAGTAAGAAAAATGTAATAGGACAACATAGATAATAGGCTGAATAGATATTAATTTAGGTCATCATTGGAGAAGTATAAATTAATGGGCAAAATTTTTAGTGTCATATTTTTTAATGTTGTAATTTGTAATGTTGTATTTGTTGTAACTTTTTAATGTCATATTTTTTAATGTTGTTGCTTATTAATGCTGTAAGTTTTTTAATTTCATAGTTGTTAAATATTGTAATTTCTTAATGTTGTCACTTATTAATGTGGTATTTTTTTAATGTCTAGTTTTAATGTCATCAATTTTTAATTTCATCACTTTTAATTGTTATTTTTGCTAATGACTTTTCCTAAACCTAACTCAAAGCCTTATTTCTTCATTATTTTTTAAACCTAAACTGTAAACCCAAATCTCCAATGGATGTTTTATAAACCAAACCCTAACCCAAAAGCTTATTTTTTTATTATTTTATAAACCTAGATCCCAAACCCAAGTCTTAAATAAATTTTCATTATGCTAAAGCCTAACCTAAAACCTTTTTTCTGTATTATTTCATAGACCTAAACCCTAACTCAAAATCCTATATTTTTTCAATATTTTATTTACCAAACCCCTTAGCCAAGTTAAACATATTTAATAAATTGAATTTATTATATCCAAAAATTATCACATTAATAATCAACAACATTAAAAATTTATGACATTAAAAACTATAAAATTAAAAAATTACAACATTAGTGAATGGTTAAAGTTTCAAAGGGATGACATTAAAAAATTCAACATTAAAAACCTACCCCAAATTAACTTATTCCTTACTCCTAGAGTGAGTAATTTCATTAAATAAAAAAATAATAAATAATTTAAATAATATTAAAAAATGGCATGAAATTACAAAATTATATGAGAAATATAATAACACAAAAATGTGTGAAAATGCAATTTTTAATAACATGTAGTGAAGCCATGACTTGCAATAACCATTCTTAAGTGTTTTGGAACACTACTGATAGTCTCTGGCATTCTTCAGATGTAATACAATTATACCATGTGTTAATAATTGTTGATATCAACTCAGTACATGTCTTAGGAGCTTTCTTTTAAATAATCTGTCCAATAGAGGCCCATAATGTTTCAATTGGCCAGACACTAATCCATTGATTAGGATAGCTGGTATTCAAGTAGGACTTAACTGCTCTTGCACAATGGTGAGGGGCATTGTCATCCATGAAAATACCATTCCCATGATGGTTTGACCAAAACAATTCTTGGTTTAGCATTTGGAGATAATAAGCCAGACTCATCCTTTCTCCCTTTTCAATAATTCAAAACCTGCCAAGGCATCTCTAGGGCATTCAGCCCCAGATGATAACAATGGGCAGATGTTTAGTTGTTGGAAGGATGCATTTGCTTGAAAATTGCTCATTTTTGTGTTTACAAAACTCAGAGTGATCCATGATTACTGTAAATTTTGAAGTGAGATTTGTCTGAAAAATTACATGTTTTCAAAATTCAGGGGGTTTCTCCAAATATTTCCTGGTAAAATTGATTGATGCTGGAATAAGGAATGGCTTTATAGCTGGCTGTCAATATTGCAATCCCCTCTAAATTACTGGTAGAAGCATTAATTTCAACAATAAAATAAATTTGTATTTTTGTGCATGTCTGGATATTTATGCTACAGGCTATATTTTGAGAAATTTTATATTTATTTTGTGAAAAATATTTGCAAAATTTAGGAAGTGATTGACATGAGAAGAAATTGCATTTAATTTGAAGCAAAAAGGATTATTTGATAAAAATAATAGTGACAGCAAGTGGCTTTATGAATGTGAGGGTGATGAAAAATAGACATTAGGGTTAGACTGAGAATTATATACAGGAGTGGAGAACTTAAGAAAATTGGAAAGCAAAAAAGTTAATTTGTTGAGAAGGCCATGCAAAGAAACTGGGGATACAGGGATTTTAGGACAATTCTAGCTTCTTTAAAGAAGTTAAAAAATAATGAATGGAATTCTGATTCTGATTTTTAGTTCAAATTTGAATTTAAGCATTTCTTTTAAAAAAATATTTATTTTTCAATTTTTGCAATAAGTCCAATTATTCAAAGTTAAAAAATACATCTTTGGAATTATATGAGAAAATTTAATTCAAAATAATTGCATTATATTTGCAGGGGATTTTCATTTGATCAAGTACAGTTATTAATGATTTCTCTTCTGATGTTCTACATTTAGGTTTTGTAAATTCACTTGAGCTCAAGATTTTTTAGTTCTAATTACTCAAAAACCCCGATGCAAAATGTATATCACAATGAAGTAATCGGGTGGCTAAAGCAATTATCCCCTCAATTTACAATTAAAAGTGTAGTTTTTCACATTGGCTAAATGTCAGTTATATCTAGCATTTCATTTCTAGTTACGATTATAATAAATATGAAATTAAATTAAGTTATTTAAAGGAGCTTTGTTCAAAATAATCAACCTTGTATACAGTCGTGGTTAGAAATGAATTTACTGAAGGTCAGAAGTGAATTTTGCGACCGAAAGGAATTATTGTTTAGCTTTTCAATATTTTAACTTAAGATGCATCGTTGAAGTTCTTTCAATATATTTCTTAATTAATGTAATATAATGGATTTTAATAACATAATCATTAGCATGTGCAATATAAAATGGATTATTGTTATAAATGTTTCGATTTTTTTTACTGGTGTGAAATTTTTAATC
>CABFPE010001019.1:30244-52586 GCA_900660155.1 Hofstenia miamia | reverse complement strand
CTTTGGTGATCAATCATGAAGGTAAAATCATTTAAGTATTCAATCCATCTTGAAACTATTTGTGATTTATCTCCTGAAAACTTCTTAAGCCATGCCAATCTGCTGTTATCACTGTGAGCTCTAAATTGTCATCCTATTAGGAAGTGTCTGAACTTTTTAATGTTCTTGATCAGTGCCATCATCTCCAGTTTTGTTGACCCATAGTTCTCCTTGCTTGGTTTCAACTTGCAACTAAGGAATTGCATGGCACCTCCTTGTCATCTTTTATTTGTCCCAGCATTGCTCTGATCACTACCTTGCTGGCATCGCAGTCTAGTATAAATGTCTCATTGTAATTAGGCATGTTTAGTGATGGCAATTTTGTTAGTTCCTCTTTTATTCCATCTAGCTCCTGCTCCTGCCATGTCCATATAAATGGTACTGATTTTCTCATCAGTCATGTCATCTTCTTTTTGAAGAATTTACTTCAACAATTTCCAAATCAATTTACAATCTGTTTATAGTTAACTTGAAAAAGTACCTGTTGTTCAAAATTAAAATTTAATTTGTCTGCCAAAATGGCTGAAAATAGTGGAAGCAAAATCGCCCCCTTTGTTTTGTCAAATTTTACAACAAGTACTAATTTGCTATGTTATTACTTGGTTGCATTTTTACAAAGATAATTTCTGATAATTAAACTTAAATTGATTTTCTAAATAATCATTTGATGTTAGTTTTGACTAATCATCTGTTCTTCTTTCTTCATTAGCAGAAATTTCTTTGGATTATGCTACAACAGGATGATGAGGGGCATCAGTATGTTTTAGTAATCATAGATAATTTCACTAAATATGGGAAGATGATCCCATTAGACTTAACAACAGCTAAAACAGTAGCAAAAAAATTAATGAAAGAATGGATATTAAAATTTGGACCCATGGAGGTAATAATATCAGATAGAGGTGTACAATTGGAAAGTAGACTGCTTGAAGAAATTGCAAAATGGATGGATATAATAACAGAGAAAACAACCACATACCACCCACAGGTAAATGGAGCAGTGGAAAGTTTGAACAGGATGATGATTAAATTAACATCAAGAGTTGGTGAAAGAGATTGGAAAGAAGTGATAGAAATGGTGGATTATTTCTATAATACCTCAGTGAATTCCACCATGGGAATGACACCATTCAAAGCAATGTATGGAAGAGAGGTGGCAATGCCTATATCAGTGCAATACAATACGTATTCTGAAAAACCAGACAATTGGAAACCAAATAATGGCAATTCATGAAGCAATGTTCATAATACTAAAAAATCTGCAATAAGACAACAAGGAAATTTTAACAAGAAAATCTACGGGAAACCACACAGGAAGGGTGATAAGGTTAATTTGTACAGGTTACTGAGAACACAAGATGTAAACAAGGTAAGAAAATTAAAAACTCAATGGACAAGGACATTCATTATTACACAGATGCTATCAAATAATAATTATAAACTTAATGACAGCAGGACTCTACACTTTCAAAATTTGAAACAGGCAACAAAAGATGTAGAGCAAGTAACATTAGATAAAAATGCACAATTTAAACTAATTGAAAATGATGACAGTACATACAATGAGATGGATGAACTTGACAGTATGGCAGAGGAAGAATTTCAAGAAGAATATAGTCCTCAAAATGAAAAAGATGAAGTTGAGAAAAGAGTTATGCCCCAGAGGCAGTAAAAAATAAAAATAAATATGACCCTGAAATATAGGATATAAATTTAGTAGCTCCATTTAGATTAGATAATGAAGAGATCCAACAGGAGTACCAGTTGATCACCAATGAAGAGCAGAAGAGTGTGAAGGAGAACCCCAAATCTGACGATGGAGCATTCTTCACTATGTAATAGAAGCCAAGCATCAAGTAAAGGGGCGTGAGGTTGGAAGAAAAATCACATTCATCAATAGAACACTCCCCCTCATCCAGCAAACCTTGATGCCAACTAATGGGCAAAGAGTACCAAGCTATACCAATCAGTCGTCATCTACAACTAAAGGCAGCAGGTACCAAGGTCTGTGGTCAACTAAAGGAACCAGATATACAAGACATAAGCAAAGACTCTGAAATTGATATTTCCAAACAGCCATCTACAAGCTCATTCTTAAATGCCAGGCAAAGTTCACAACCTTTTTCACATAGACAGATGTCAATAACAACTACGTCATCTAGATCAAAAGAGAGAGAAAGTAGGATGATGAAAATATGGAGAGACAAGATACATCCCTATTTTATCGCAAACAGAAGAATTTGATACAATTCATATGATAATTTATCACTAGAAACAAAAAGGCTCATACAACAGCATACTTTGGGCATACCAAGCATAGTAGAACTTGCCAACAAAACAGGCATATGCCCTGCAGAGATCAACATATTAAATGACGAATCCAGAAAGTATATGTGGGGAGTGACGTCAAACATGAAATTAAAAGCTCTAAAACAACAACCATGGATGATGATCAAAAGAAATGTTGCTCAGAAACAACAACAAAGAGAGGATACATATAGAAGGGATAATAACCCATATGATCTCTATTGAGAAGGAGATCTCATACACCAACAGATTAAAAAGGTGCAGATGGAAATTGAAAAACATCCTACACAGATGGTAATCTGAGGCAAATTGCAGAGCTCACAACATAGATACTGTGATGTGATGAGACGCGTGGAGATAATAACAATGATATGACTTGAAAAAAATAACCCAGAAGAAATAACAAGAGAGGAAGTAAAAATTATATCAGCGCATTTTACAATGAAGCATTGGTGTCAAAATCACTGAGATCTACATATGAATTCTTTTTTCCANCCACTTTCGGACAGGCATGGACTCTTCAGTAAGTAGACTTGGTTCTGTTCATTATCGAACATTGCAATAACTTAATGGGTAAATATATGAAACTATCAGAAGAAACATTTCGAAATTTCAAGTATTGATTAGATTATTTTTATCGGTGAAAACAGTGAACAGTAAGAACATGAACTGCTTGGAAAACAGAAAAATTGAAAATAAGTGCATATGACACTTCTAACGAATCTAGTATTAATGTCTATTAACTCCAAGCTTGACCAATAGAGGGGTGGGGTGATAGTAGTAAACGGGGGTCGTATTACGTCGATATTCGACCTTTTGACCTTGGCAGGGATGTCTGTGATGTAATTGTATACTTTGGCCGTATGTGTATCTTTGACGTCATTGGAACATATTCTCTTTAGTTGTAATACTTGTTGGCAAACACATTTGTTTGCAGTCTATTGTTTAAAATGTAACCAATTTTTTTATTCATATACATTTTGGAATTACATAATTAATAAGTCAAAAATCCCATGAGATTAGAATTGTTCACAGGTCGAAAATCCCATGAGATTAGAATTGTTTGCAGTCTATTGTATAAAATGTAGCCAATTTTTTACTTGCTTATTTATGTGGTCCAACTTAGTTTACATGTTTTAATTGCCTTTTGTTAATGTACATGACTTGCTTATTTATATGACCTTACTTAGTTTACATTGTTTATTTTACATAATTGTTTTTTTTATTAACATACATAACATTGGAAATATCACATTAATTTAGATTACATTGTTTAGTTTACATACTTGTTTTTTTATTAACGTACATGACATTAGAAATATCACATTAATTTAGTTTACATTGTTNAGACTCAAGTATTGTAAAAATTAATTGTACACACATGATTATTATTAATTAGATTATTTGTAAAATTATAATAAGCAGTATTTTGATATTAATTTATTTGGCAGTACTTTTTGACAAATAATAAAAGACTGAAACACAAACACTAATTAATGCTGACATGTGTAAATGGCAGATGAAAAAAAAAGAGGAAAATCATTAAATTTTCAAAAACATCGATTAAACAGGTACTTGCAAAGTGTTTGATTGTTTGCTATTATTAAGTATAAAAATAGTGCAATTTATTTTTTTGGTGATGAACAAAATTAATTGGATTTACTTCTTTAACTTGTCAGGTTTATTTATTAATTAAATGTAAAGCTAAATGGTCAAGCACTAGAGTAATCCTGAGGGTTGTCCCCAGCACACAATAGCTTTTCAAAAGTGTGGTGCAGCTGGTGGCTGTTCATTCCTCAATATGCTTATAGGTTAGGTGTTAGGATAGGGATTTTTATTTGTTCTAGCTTCCCTATTGTTTGTTATTTACAAGTTAGTGTTATTACTGTTAGATCAACCCTCACCACAAAAGTAATGTTTTATCTAGATCATTTTTCTTGGTTATCAATCAATTGCTGGTTAGTAAATTATTCAACTTACAAACTAGTTTTATTGCTGCCTGCATTGATTGTTCACATGTATCATGGGCTAACATGTACACTTATATCTATAGGGTTATTATGTGTAGGGAAAGATAACAAGCTAAAGCACCACAGTTGCATTACTTTCTCATATTTTAACCACAACAATAACAAGGACAATCAATGCATTAAATTATTAAGTTATCACACACACATGTTTTCTGAGACAATGTTCCACACACTGAGTCAACCATTGTTAATTCCTTCAATGTCTGAGTAAAGCTGGATTTGTTCACAAAGACAAAGTATCATCTTGTGCATTGCTTCAAGTTGGGTTTCAACCCTATATATCATCTCTTACTCTCATTCTAAAATGGCTGTTGTTAGTTAGAGCATTAAGTGTTGCTAATTCTATATTAACTAAGTTAATACAGTTAACAACAATATAGAAAGAGAGAGTTTTTGAAGTCTGTCATACATTAAATACCAGAATTTAATAGGAATATGGTTAAGCAATCCTAAATTAAGTCAAAATTTATGTTGGCAAGATTCTACACTGCACTCCCAGAGTATCAAGGAGATGCAGCCAAAGAAGATGGTGAAAAGAAGTAATTTCAATTCCTACCACACACAGAATACAAAGTATTACCTGAAATAAATGTTGATAAGAAAGGGCAAGTGGTCTTACCAATTATGATCAAAGAATAGATATCAGAGCAAGAAATCATAGAAAAACAAAGGGATAATGGATGAATAAAATCATAAAAAAGCTGCAAGAGCCACAGTTAAAACTACAAGAGATACAAATGGAAGATAAACAAAAAGATTGTAATCCCAGAATATTATAAAAGGGAGTTAAAAATGAAAGTGTACAAGAGGCATTACACAAACAGAAAGCACATTCAACTCAAGGTTTATCATGATGGTTGTTAGGAAAGTCACAGAAGAAGTAATTAACAGATGCACAACATGCCTCCTAAACAACAAGCAGCATCTGCCAACCCACTAGAGAAGATCATTGTGATGGAACCCAACAAAATCATACACATAGATTTGGAGATGTTATTGAGAGACAAAGAAGGATACCAACACCTGTTAGTAATGGTGGAAAATTTTACCAAATATGCAAGGAATATCCTAATGAAAAACACTACAGCAGAAACAACAGCAGAGATAGTAATGAAGGAGTGGATCCTGAAGTTTGCCCCAATGGAGACAATAATTACAGACAAGCCCCACAGTTTTCAAAAGTGGTCTATTTCCGGAAATGTCTTGGCTATTAGAAATAGTCAGTGAAAGAACAACAGCATTTCATCTGCAGGTGAATGGTGCAGTAGAAAGATTGAACCAAACATTAATTAATCTAATAAGGGTCACAACATCAAGGATAGGAGGACGGAAATGGTGAGAAGTAATCAAAATTGTCGAGTATTTTTATAATATGTCTGTACACTCAATGATGGGCATGACACCATTCAAGCTGATGTTTGGAAGGAAAGCCACTATGCCACTATGAATGCAATACTTCAACTATCATTGGAAAATGGACAACAAATATGTAAACCAAATAAGAAGCCAAATTACTGCAATACAAGAAACAATGTGTCATAATATAAAAAAGTCTGCTGTGAGACAACAATGCAATCACAACAAAAAAATTTATGGTCATGCACATAAGATAGGTGACAAAATATATGCATTCACATCTGTAAAATTACCAGACACAAACAAGGTCTGAAAACTAAAAACAATTTGGTCAGGTCCATACATGATAATGCAACTACTGCCAAATAATGACTATATGCTAAACAACAGCAGATTACTGCATTTTCAAAATTTAAAACAAGTGACAGCAGATGTCAAGGAAACTAAATTAGATGAAAATGCCGAATTTAAAATAAACCAAATTAATGGAAATGAAATCCTTTACTAAAAACATGTGACAGGAGTTATACAGGAAACTGAATTAGATGAAAATGCCGAATTTAAAATAAACCAAATTAATGGAAATGAAATCCTTTACTATGTGAATGAGTTAGACAGTTTACTGGAAGAAGGTTTAAATGAAGAATTTGAAACAAATATCAGTATTGAGAACTTACAATCAAGAGTACTGCCAAAAAGGGCAGCAAGAGATAAATATGTATATGACCCTGAAGTGTGGGATCTAAACTTACTCACTGAATGTAGGCAAATTGAGAGAGATGCAACAAGAACAGAGGAGCAAGAGATTGCATTGCAACAAAAAGACCAAGGAAATGTTAACATCCAATCCACAAAGGAGAATATGGAGGAGTTCTCAAGCTGGAAGTTGATTTGAGGGCAAAGGGGATGAGAACAAAGCACTGTCTAATTGATAGCACAGAGTGAGAAGGTGTCCCAGTAGTCCCCAACACTTATTTGAGGGCAGGGTGACAAAAAGACGAAATGCCTCTCCCATTGGAGATCTGTAAAAGCGATTCAAGGGCATGCAGAGAACTTATTTAAGCAGCCCAGTATCAAAAACCGAGGGCAGCAACTTAAAAATCATACTAGACGCCAAGAAAAGACCAATGGTCAATGTTACAATTAGTTATCCAAGAGAGCTGAATGAGAAACTCAAGAGACCATACATGTGCAGTACAGTGCACATAACTTTTGTACAAAATAGTACAGTAAAAACTTAGAAAAGCAGTTAGACCAAACATTCAGAATGGCAAGAGTACAGAACATATGAATTGTAATCATTGCACATACAACCCTCAGCAAAATCCCCAAATTTTTGTACAAATTAGCCATGTGGCTGGAGAACATTTTTCCATTGAAAAAAAAGTGACAGACACTAAGATATTGGAATTAATACACTTTGATCTACAGTAATGGTGGACCAATTTGTAGCAATAGATCCATTCAAACAGATGAAGACAATCGAACTGACAACAAATGCAAAAGGTATAGAAAACCCAAAGGAAAAATTGGCTACTGAAGGGACACATAGAGAAAATAACGTCCCCAGAGAAAACAAAGAAGCTGATGCAGATAATCAAAAAAATGATTAGCAGAATTTTAATGAATAAAAGCCTGATGGGGAGAACAACAACCATGGACATGGCAAATAAGACAGGAATCACGCCAAAGGAAATTGCATTGTTCAATGAGCCCATGAGAAAATCCATGTGGGGTGCAACATCAGAAACATGGCTGAGACAGGTAGAAACAGAACCTTGGTTAACAACAAAGAAAAATTGTCAACACCAAAGAAATAGTTAAGATGATGAAGGAGAAAAATGTACATCAAATGCTACAAGAAGAAATGAATTGATACAAAAAACAAGGTCTGCAATGCACATTCATAAAAATCATAAAGATTTCAGAGATGATGTGAAAAGGAGGCATTACAGAACCTGTCAACATCTGTGAAATGATTAACAAAAACACAAAGGGAAATTCTTGAAGAGGAAGAACTACTAACCTCAAAGCAACTGATATTATCTCCAACAATGCAACAGCAAATTGATAGAATCAATATAGAAAAATGGAGAGCTACCAGTCTGGAAAGTACAATGGAATGGATAGACACAGACAATGAAAGATTTTTGGTTGAAATAAAGATAACAAAAGAAACACAAGAGATTCACTCCAGAAACTACCAGAAAGTAAAAGAAGAGCAAATGGTCGCATCAATTAAATTTTATGTTTACAGAAGCTTTTACAAAAACAGAGCTGGAAGAGCAGCTGTTAAAGCCATACAATCAATTGGCTGTTGATGTGGAAGGTATTACATCAAAAATAGAAATGAAAGATCAGATTCAAATAAGAATGATTAGAACAGGGCTAACACAGAATTTTTGGGACACATTGAAAGACAGCAAGATTAACTACTCAGTAACAATTGGACTGGCAATGGCACCAACAACATCAGCAACATACAATGAGATAGAATGACAAATCAAAAGAAAATCCTCATCTGCACACAGCCAGAAATGATATCAATCCCAATGGTACTTCTGAGATGGAGGGTACCCAAAGATGTAAAAATAGCAAAAGCCTTCCTACACAAATACAAAACCTATGTGAACACAAAAGAACAAGCTAAAACAATAATCAACAGAGAGTATTACAAAAGATCAAAAGAAATTATAGAATCTTGCCAACACATATTTTGCTATAACTTAGAAGTTGCTCATCAATTTACTTGAGTATCTGTGATATGTAAGGTGTGACAGATCCCAGAAATTTCTCAAACTACTTTGCTGTTTAACCTATTAACTAAATTAATATTGCATTAGCATTCCTGAATGCTTGAACTAACAACAGTTTATTTAGATTGAGAGCAGTGGATGGTATAGAGGGTCAAAACCCAATGCCAATTGGTTCACAAGAGAAAATATCTTCATTGGTAATAGCTCCAGCTACTATTTGGACATTACAGTGGAAACCAATGGTTCTTTCAGTTTGTGAAATGTTGTCTCAGTGATAGTGTGCATGTGATAACTTAATAATTTACTGCATTGATTGTCCTTTTATTATCACTATGTAAATAGAAGGAAGTAATTCAACCTTGATGCTTTCACTTGTTATTTTGCCTTACATGTAATAACCCTACAGATATAATAGTACATGTTAACCTTTCATACATGTGAACAATCAATGCTGTTGGCAGTAAAACTGTTTTGCAAGTCAGTCAATAGTCCACTAATTTTCTGATAAGTAAAAAACTGTACAAAAATGTACATAGTAATTGTAAAGCATTTCAGATCCATAAAAGGCTGGCATAATAGTAATAATCCGAATCCTTGTGTCACAAACAATAGGAAAGCTATAACAGATAAAAATCCTTATCCCTATTCCTAACTTAAAAGCACATCAAGATATCTTGGCTACCAACCACACCACAAATTTGAAAGGTTATAGTGGGCAGGATGCTACAGAATTCTGTTAATTGTATTCAGGGACCACAGTAGAATTACTCTAGTGCTTGAATGTTTAGCTTTCCATTTAAATATTAAATAACCTGATAAAATAAAGAAGTAAATCCTGTAAAAATAATTCATCACAAATAATATCAATCACTGCCTATTGTAGCATAATCCAACAATTAGCACTGCAAAACAAAAGAGATTAGTCAGAGAAGATTAACATCAAATTCAATTATGATTAAATAAATTTTAATTGTAAATTAAAATCAATTTAAGTTTAGCATCATTAATTTTGTAAAATGCAACTAAGAAAGAACATTTACCTAATAGTGCTTGTCAAAACAATTTGGCAAAACAAAGGGGGCAATAAGGCTTCCATTATTTTTCAGCCATCTTGGCAGAAGATTTGAAAATCAAATTCGACAGGTACTTTTGGATCTGGAACTATAAATAACGTAAAATCATTTGGAGAACTGTTGATGTAAATTCTTCAAAAATCTTTGGATTTAATTCTGTTTTCTTATTAGTAAATCATTTCATGCTAAATGGTCAATGCATTAGCAGTGGCAAGGGCACACATCAGGAGTGATTTGAGGGTCCTTGATCCAAGCCACAAAACTGAATTTTTGTTAGGGGTGTGATTAGGAGTTTTTCTCTGTTTAGCTGACTATTCATTCTTTCATTGACATGTATGCAATAATAAAAACCTTGGAGAAAATGGTTGGATTGTAGGTTATTATATAGTATATTAACTAGACTATGTAGGTGACCTATAAATAGACTGATAATAAGACTGAACATGTATTACTATATAAATGTAGGTTAGGAAGCTGCAAGTAATTATCTATTTAATTATTTAATTTAAATTAACTAAAGCCAATATTTTTTGGTAATGGCTAAATGAATATTTATTAAGCAGCTAGTGACACTGCCCAGTTGCAAGAACAAATTGCACAATACAAATTGAGTTTAAGTCAGTGACATCCAGCCTTGAGGGTTGCACCAAGTTAGGATAGGGAACACATAAGTTACTTTGTTCAGCTGAGGTTATGGGAGAAATTCATTGATAACTACTTGTTGGAAGTTTCAGAGATCAGAGGCCATATGAAAGATCATCTACCAGATCTGCTACATTCTGTCCACACCTAGACAGTGTTCAATTACAATATAGTTAGATTAAAGTCAACTACAAGTACTAATAGAATAAAGCAGTTAGTAACAGTACATCCCTACACACACTTAACACAGAATTTCATTCAAAAGGAATTATTCAACATGAGTTAGAGCTTGTTAGTGGATGCTACATGGCAACTGTGACAGGTTGAGGAACAAAGACGAATTAAAAACAAGTGTATATCCTGAGTCACTACTTAAACTTGAAAGAGTAAGAAATGTGACCAGGAGATTTCAGATGAACAAATAAGGAAAAGCATGCAAAAGTATCAACCAACCATCAGCAAAGCATGCAATCAGCTACCACCATCTAGGAGAACTCAAACATGAAGCAGTTTCAGAAACAAAGAATCATACCAAGATGCAAGCCACCACTAATCCCATTTGGAAATGATGAACCCAAGAGAAAAAATTGGAAGCAACAAGAAAGGCAGAAATACCACTACCCTAAGAAGAACACGTTCAGAAATGGAAGCATCCCCCACAGAACTAGAGACAATACACATATCCCCAGAAACAAGCTTGACAGAAATTCTAAACATCCTTAGACAGAATGACGAATCAGAATGGAGAAAGTTGCAGAAATGGAACAACATAGCAAAAACACATTAAGTGAACTCAAAATAGAAATGGATAATCAGTTCAAAGATCAGAACAAAGATTTCCAAAACAATATCAAGGATTGGCAAATCAATTGGCAGAGGCCAACAAATGGTTCTGAGAATTTAATGAAAAATGGTAGAAGACATGCCAACAACTGGAAATTGAAAATAGGCAACTAATTCAAGATAATGACATACAAGCCCAAGAGATAGAACAACTCAAAGATGAACTCAGACTAACAGAAATGGGCAGAAAAGAAGATCACTAAGCACAAGAATGAGAGCTAGAAGAACTTAAGCACAAACTCAGAATGATGCAATGAAATGAAGGAAAAAACCAAAAGGGAATACAGATGCATAAAGTAACAATCAATATGGGAGCTGCAATATCCATCATAACTGACAAATTTGCAATGAAACTGGGGTTTAAATGAGAGGACCTGGAACATCTGAACAAAAGACTAATTAACACATCAGGAGAATACATAGACACAAAAGGTAAATTATACATAGTACAACTCAGAATCACAAACACCACATTTGAGCAGTTGCTAGTGGTGATAGACACCCACAACAATTTGTTGCCATCCAAGGTAATATTTGGTGATGACTTTTTGACAAAGAACGGATACATAATAAATTATTCAAATAGAACAATTAAAGTAAAGGAGCAGGAAATTGAAATTGAACAACAAGAAGATAAGCAATCAACAATAACATTTAAACTGGAAGAAGATGTAAAGCTGCAACCATACCAATGGAGGATGCATACAATCCAATCAGGAGAAAGGATCACAACAGACATAATGATTTACAACAACAAAGGAATCAACTTGAAGAGAGCATTGATGCCATCAAGCATGTGTGGTCACAAGATAGTCACAAAAAACCAACAAACCCATAAAACTGCTGGTGAGATGAGTACCAGAGCAGATGAAAGAGGAATGCAACAGAATATTAAATGAGCTGCTTGATAACAAGATAATCTGACCTAGTGAGAGCCCATATGCAGCACCAACAGTGTTTGTAAAGCAGGGAGAAAAGTATAGGTTGTGCATAGATTTTCAGAAACTAAATGAAGTAACGAAAAAAGACTCTTACCTGCTTCCAGGGATAGAAGACATGCTGTACAAAGGAAGTAAGCACAATTACTTTACTTCAATAGACCTATGTAAGACGTACTGGCAGGTGTGGATGGAAGAGGAGGACATCAAGAAAACAGCATTCATCACACCATGTGGACTGTACAAGTGGATTTATATGGCATTTGGATTGTGTAATGTGCCAGCGACCTTTCAAAGATATATAAAGAAGGTACTAAAAGCAAAAAACATAAAATGGAAGAAGGTGTAAACACATATATAAATGATATTATCATAAAGATTGACACCATAGAAGAACACCTCAAAAAGCTGGAAAGGACACTTTGAATATTAGAAAAAGCAGGACTGTAGATCAATGGAAACAAATGTGATATACTGAAAGAGAAGATCATATTTCTGTGAAGAGTAATAGAAAAAGGGTGGATATGCCTGAAGGATAACACAAGGGATATGATCTGGAAGATAGAGAAGCCAAATAACAAGAAAGACATACAGAGGATAATGGGTTTCTTTGACTATTATGGTACTTTCATACCTAATATCACCAGAAAAATGGCCAAAATGACAATACTAATGAGAAAATCAGTACCTTTCATTTGGACATGGCAGGAACAAGAAGAATTGGATAACATAAAGGAAGAGCTGGCAAAGTTGCCATTGCTGAAGACGCTGGAATACAATGAAACATTCATCCTGGACTGTGATGCAAGCAAGGTGGCGATTGGAGTGACAATAGGACAAATGAAAAACAACAAGAAAGTGCCAATACAATTTTTCAGCCACAAACTGAAACTGAGTGAGGAGAATTATGGCTCAACAAAGTTGGAGATCTTAGCCTTAATTGAAAGTATTAAGAAATTCAGGCATTTTTTGATAGGAAGATAATTCAGGGTCTGTACAAGTAACAGTGGTGTGGCATGGCTGAAGAAGTTTTCAGGATACAAATCTGGAATAGTGTTGAGATGGATCAAATACTTAAACGAATTTATTTTTACAATCAAACACCAGAGAGGTACACTGCACACCAATGCAGATTTTTCAACAGAACTCCCACAGTACCAAAGAGACACAGCTAAAGAAGATGGTGAAAAGAAACAGTTCCAATTTCTACCACATACAGAGTATGAAGGATTACCTGAGATAAACATCAACAAAAAGGGCAAGCAGTTCTACCAATAATGATTAAGGAAGAGATATAAGAGCAAGAAATCATAGAGAAGCAAAGAGATGACATGATACTAAATAAAATCATAAAAAAGCTGAAAGAGCCACAACTGAAATTATAAAAGCTAACAGTGAGCTACTACAAAATATATCAATGGAAAACAAATAAGAACAGACTCTTATACATAGAATCACAAAACAACAGAATCACAATCCCAGAATATTACAAAAGGGAACTGATAAGGAAGATACATGAGAAGGGCCACCTAGAGATCACACAAACGGAAAGCACTTTTAATGCAATGTTCATTACAACAGCAGTCAGGAAGGTCACAGAGGAAATAATTAATAAATGCACAATGTGCCTTCTAAATAACAAGCAACACTTCCTGACCCAAAAAGCACCACTAGAAAATATCATAGCAATGCAGCCTAATGAAATCGTACATATGGACTTGGAGATGCTGTCAAGAGATGAGGAAGGATATCAACACTTGCTGGTGATGGTGGATAACTTTACCAAATATGCAAGGATGATCTTGATGAAGAACACAACAGCAGAAACAATGGCGGACATAGTAATGAAAGAATGGATCCTAAAATTTGGGGCAATGGAGATGATCAGCACAGACAAAGGGCCGCAATTCAAAAGCAGGTTGTTTCAGGAAATGTCATAATTATTGGAATTAGTAAGCAAGAGGACAACACCATGCCACCCACAAGCAAACAGCACAGTTGAAAGGATGAAAAGGACATTGATCAAGGTGATAAGAGTCACAACATCAAGAATAGGAAGACGGAAGTGGTGAGATGTAATTGAAATAGTTGAGTATTTTTATAACACAATGGGCATAACGCCTTTTAAGGTGATGTTAAGAAGGGAGGCAGTGACGCCACTATCAATGCAATACTTCAGCTACAGTGAAAAAATGGACAACAAGTACATGAATGGGCTAAGAAACCAAATCACTGTGATACAGAAAACAATGTGTCTTAACATTAAGAAGTCTGCAGTGAGAAAGCAATGAAATTACAATAAAAAAATTTATGGTCATGCACACAAAATAGGCAACACAGTATACACATTCACACCCATAAATGTAACAGACATGAACCAGGTCTGAAAACTTAAAACAACTTGGTCAGGGCCATATACAATAAAACAAGTACTACTGAACAATGAGTATATGCTAAACAAAGGTAGGTTATTGCATTTTCAAAATCTAAAATGAGCAACTGTAGATGTTGAGGAAATGAGATTAGATGAAAACACTGAATTTAAAATAAACCAAATTAACAGAAACAAGATTATTTATGAGATGAATGAGCTAGATAGTTTACTGGAAGAAGGTTTCAATTAAGAATTTGAAACAAATATCAGTAATGAAATCTTACAACCAAGAGTACTGCCAAGAAGGGCAGCAAGAGATAAATATAAATATGACCCTGAGGTGTGGGATTTAAACTTACTCACTTAATTTAAATGAATTGAAAGAGATGCAACAACAACTGAGGAGCAAGAGGGTATGGTGCAATCAGAGGACAGAACATATGACAACATCCAACCCATAGTGAAGAATATGAAGGAGTTCTCAAACCAACATTGATTCAAGTTCAGAAGGGATGAGAATAAAGCACTGACTAATCAAAGACGTAGAGTGAGGAGGCGTCTAAGTAGTCCCCAATGCAGATTCAAGGGCAGGGAAACAAAAAGATGAATTGCCTCTGCCATTGGAGATCTGCAATGCTGATTTGAGGGCATGCAGAGAACTGAGGCAAAGCAGCCCAACTTTCCCTCCAAACATCCACAAAGCTGATTTGAGGGCAGTTCCAGAGGAAGGTGTAATTGGGGGATGAACTGTATGCATACAGAAGTGATTCAGGGCTGAAATATCTACAGAACCCACAGCTGGTCAATTGCTGAGAGAGACCATCAGCATTGACTCACTTAACTGTGAGCCAAGCACCAGTAAACCATTAAGGATTACCCAGCTTTATGTCCCCACAGAAACAACATAAGAAAGAACAGTCCTCTCAAAAGAAAGAGAACAAAGGATGTCAAAAATAGATGGAGAATTCCTGCACCCCTATTTAATGGGAACTTTGAAGATGAGAAATAATGCATATGAAAAACTGTCTCCAGAAACAAAAACTCATATCAGAAAAATAGTGAAAACAGAGGGTAGCAACCTACCAATTGTACTAGATGCCAAAGCAAGACCAATTGTGAATGTCATAATAAGCTACCCAAGAGAATTAAACAAAATGGTTGAAAGACCACATGTGGAAGGTGTAGAGAAAGCCAACACTCTATTTATCAAATGCAGCCTCATGCTTAGACAAGACCACATCAGACAAATTGAAGGAATATGGAAACAGATGAAGCTACAGAAGAAGACAAATGAACAGTGGCCAGAGATAAACATAGAGGCACCATCAAAGAAATACCATAAAATGATAGAGGTGGTGCTTATGGAGATAAATGGAGTGTATGAGCTCAATATGAACAAAGACTTCAAGAATATGATATTTGAAGAGAAAAATGCACTGGAAATTAGATTCAGAACATCAGCATGGCTAAGAGCAATATTCACAATGGAAGAAAAAGATCTTTGATTATCAATATCTAAAGCAGGTAGACACAGACTCACAAAACCAAAGAAGTATGAAATTGCAATGTCCCCAATTAACATGCAAACAAAAAATTGGTTATTAAAAGGACACATTGAGAAATCGACATACCCTGAAAAATCAAAATAGCCTATGCAGATAATAGAGAAGACGATTTGTAGACTCATAATAAATAAGAGCCCAATGGGAAGAACATCAACAATAGAGATGGCAAACAGGACGGGGATAGTGCCAGAGGATATTAAATTGTTTAATGAACAATGAGAAAATACATGTGGGGTGCCACATCAGAAACGTGACTGAGGCAGGTCAAAACTGAGCCTTGGATAACAACAAAAAAGATTATCAAAAGGAAAATTTTTGATGCCAAGGAAATAGTTAAGATGATGAAAGACAAAAATGTGCAACAAACATTGGAAGAAGAGAGGCAATAAAAAGAGAGCCAAAGCTGCACATTTGTGAAGATTATAAAGAGTGCAGAAATGATGCACAGAGACTGGATAATGGAACCTGTTGAAATCTGCAAGATGATCACGAAAACAGAAAGGGAAATTCTTGAAGAAGAAGAACTATTAACATTGACACAGTTGATCCTATTCCTGAAAACTCTACAACAGATGGACAGGATTAACATAGAGAAATGGGGAGCTACCAGCCCAGCAAGCACAATGGTGTGGATCAACACAGATGATGAAAGATTCTTGGTTGAAATAAAGATAACAAAGGAAACAGAAGAAATCTACTCCAGAAATTACCAAAAAGTCAAAGAAGAACAAACTGTTGCACCAATGAAATTAATGTTCAAGGAGGCATTTACAAGAACGGAATTGGAAGAGCTGCTAAAACCCTACAACCAGCTGGCTGTTGATGTTGAATGAATAACATCAAAGATAGAGATGAAAGAGCACATCCAGCTAAAAATCAGCAGAAAAGGATTGATGCAAACTTTTTGTGACACCCTCAAAGACAGTAAAATGAACTATCCAGCAACAATCTGATTGACAACAGCACCAACAATGTTGGCAACATACAATGAAATAGAGTGGCAGATCAAAACAAAGATCCTCAAATGTATGCTGCTGAAAACAATATCAATTCTGATGATACTCCCTAAATGGAGAATACTAAAAGATGTAAAGGTAGCAAAAGCATTCTTGCATGAATAAAAAACATATGTCAACACAAGAAAAACAGCCAAAAGACCACAAAAGAACAAAGGAGATTATAATCAGCAACAACAACAGGGAGCAAGTATATGTTGAGGGAGTGATAACTCCCTATCAACTATACACACAGGGTAAACCCATTCACAAACAACTCAAGGAACTGAGAGATGAAATAGATAAATGAACAACAAAAGCAGTAATGTTATTCTTGGGAGTGAATGATGTAGTCTGTCTTGATATATGGGACAAGAAGTATACATATTATGACGTCATAGAGACCATGATGAGATTGAACAAAAACGACCCAAATGAGATAATGGAGGAGGAAGTGAGAAACAACATAAGCTTCTTCTACAAGGACGTCACTAACACCAGAAGCCTTTGCAAAGTATTCACATTCTTTTATCCAGATACAGCAATATGAGAGGATTTAGCACATACAAGCAGATTGGACGCACAGATGACATTAATGATAGCAATAAAAGGAATCCACTTGTACCAAAAATACTATGACATATTTTCCACAAAAATGAATGAACTATGAGAGACCACACTGATATTGGGGAATATAAAATAAGTGAAATTCCTGTGCTATCATAGCACTGTAACCACAGAGAGAGAAGCAACACTAAAAATGACAAAACAGCCAGAATTTGCGTCAACAAGCTGGAGCAACTCAAAAGTAAAAACAATAACAAGAAAAGCTGATGCACTAGTCCATGGAAAGAGAGCTGTGCTGAAAATAATGCTAGCTGAGGGGGATGTTGAGCATAATCCAAGGATTAATGCTGCAAAACAGATTATAATTATTATATATAATTATTATTAATTAATATAATAATAATATAATATAATTATTATAAATATTAAGGTTAGATTAACCCTCATGATGAAGGCAATGTTTATTAGATCTCATTTTTCTGTGTTATTAGATCAATTGCCTATTAGTAAATTCTTTGACATTGGACTAAGTTACAACATTTATTTATCACTGACCACATTGATTGTTCACACATATCAAGGGCTTACATGTACTTTTATATCTTTAGGGTTATTATATGTAGGGAAATATAATAAGCTGAAGTACCATGGTTCCATTACTGCCTTCTTATATTTTAACCACAATAATAACAAGAACAATCAACACACTAAATTGTTAACAAATTACACACACATGTTCACTGAAATAACATTTCTGTACACTGAGTCTATCATTGGTAATTCCTTTGATGCCATCTGAGTGAAGCTGGATTAATTTGCAAAGACCAATTATCCTCTAATGCATTGCTTTTGATCGGGTTGATACCCATTGCACCATCTAGTATTACAGCCAGTGCAACCAGATACTGAACTAATGATAGCACGATTAATAGAAATAATCAAAAATAATAAAAGGGAAAGACAAGAGTTAACGAGAAGTATAGAACAGTTAACACAAAGGATAGTTGAAATAGAAGAAACAAATAATCAAAAAGAAAAACACATTGATGAAATCATACAAGACACAAGCATAAGGCTAACTGAACAACAGAATCTGTTTCAAAAACAAATAGAAAAATTAATTGAAGCAAACAAAGATATGAAACTTCAAAGTGAAAGGTTGCAAAGACAAATAAATGAGTTACACAAAGAAAACACGAACCTTAAAGGGGATAATATGAATAAACAATTAGAAATGGATAGTCTAAAAGACAAAATACGATTGATGATACTAAGAAATGAAGAAAAAAGAGACGAAACAGTAAAAACCATAGAAGAGATGATAATTGAAAAGCGTCCACAGTTAAATGATTCAATACCTGTTAGGGATACACAAATGGGTAGTTATAAGCAAAGTCAGACTGAGGAAGAATTTATTGAAAAACTAGTAACAAATATAACAAAACAAGTACAGGATAACTGTATGACACCATTCGAAAAAAAACCTATATTTGAGGATACAATACTGGTAGAGGATGAGGATAACAATACATCCATATGCAAAGCAATATTACCCAAGTTTACAGGATGAATTGTTAACTACTCACCGACATTTGATGAGTGGCTACAAATTTTCAAAATGAGTATGAGAGAGAGGAAGGTAACCCAACATAGAGCTGCTGCAAGATTTCCATTGTATTTGAACAGAGCGGCATATCAACATTATTTGGTGTTAGATATCCAAACAAAGACAAATTATAAGAAATTGATAGCAGAATATCAACAATACTATAGTGATGAAAGCTTCAAAAGTCAATATTAAATGTTCCTGAATGGAACAAAAATGAAGAATAGAGATGACTTAAGTAACTATATGTCACAAGTAGAGAGGTTACTCAAACTGAGCTCAAGAGAAAAAACGTACTCAAAGTATGAACTATTTTCGCACATCTATAAAGGGCTACCAGAGTCAATACATCAACAATTCGAAATTAAATGTGATGCGGAAGATTCATTAGATAAGATGATCAGAAAAGGACTCGCAATACAAATAACAATGGAAAATAACGTAAGAATTAATAAGAAATTAGTGGTAACAAAACTGGTGATGAACAATACAATACCTATAGTGAACAAAGCAATAATGAAATCACCAAAGAAAAAGTCAGGAGAGGAATTGATAAAAATAAAGTTGAATGATGGAACAATTAAACAAATAAAAAGGAAGGACCTGAAATGCCAGATGTGCAGCAATAAAGGACATACAAAAAGATTTTGTAAGAGACAAATTAGTTGGATTGAAGAAGAAGAAGAAGAAGAAGAAGAAGCGTATTTTGATGAAGAAGACTTAATTGAAAATGAAGAACAAGAATAATGAAGAAATTGAATGCACCAAAATGTATGATTTAAACTAGAAGGAGTGCTGTCTCTGATAAAATGAGCAACTTTGCTAATAGTTACAGACCTAATGAAAACCAACACAATTACAGTTGTGATCAATGGTATTATGGTAAATGCTACAATAGATATGGGAGCAGTAATATTGATAATAACTGATGATTGCTCAGCAAAAATAGGATTTGAAAGACAGGATTTAATAAATGAAAAGAATAGACTAATAAATGCATCTGGCAAATATATAGATGTGAAAGGACACCTACAAGATATACCCATAAGAGTGGCTAATGTAACATAATCCCTCAAAACTATCATGTGTGGTCAAGATGAGAGGAAAGGATGAAGGAAACAAAGACTAAAAATATTGATAATGATTATAATGATTAAAATGTAAAAACATGATAGGATTGATTATTTTCATTTTGTAAATGTTTTGTGCAATTATTTTTAAAATTTGCTCAACAGTTATTTTGACAAAACAAAAGATGGTCAAACAGCGTAGTCAAATTAAAGCTGACATTGCATAATCGTAGCAGAAATATTAAATGAGGGAAAACCATAAACAAGAACAATTAACAGGTACTAGTCGAGTATTTAGTTGTTTATTACCAAGTGCTATAAATATACTGAACATGATGTAATTAATGATGAGCAAATCTACTTTGGATTTATTTTCTCTTGTCAGGTTATTTTATATTCTGATGGAAAGCTAAATGTTTACGAGCTAGGGTAATTGTATGGTGGTTCCCACATCCAGTTAAAGGTATGTTGGAGCAGCCTCCTAATAGCTATTCCACAGCAGGGAGGGCGACAGCTGTAGTTACCTTGTGTGCTCTTAGGTTACGGATAGGTATAGGAGTTTTTTNATTAACAGGTACTAGTCGAGTATTTAGTTGTTTATTACCAAGTGCTATAAATATACTGAACATGATGTAATTAATGATGAGCAAATCTACTTTGGATTTATTTTCTCTTGTCAGGTTATTTTATATTCTGATGGAAAGCTAAATGTTTACGAGCTAGGGTAATTGTATGGTGGTTCCCACATCCAGTTAAAGGTATGTTGGAGCAGCCTCCTAATAGCTATTCCACAGCAGGGAGGGCGACAGCTGTAGTTACCTTGTGTGCTCTTAGGTTATGGATAGGTATAGGAGTTTTTTTTACCGTTATAGCTTTCCTACATGTCATTGCTTGTCTGATATTAATATTGTAGCCAGTAGGCTTTACATGTTAACTCTGTCATTCATGAACTTCAGTTATTAATTAAATTCATTATGCTACATGACGATTGATGATTTAATAGTGTTTGCATTTAGATGGTTATTTAGATTGTATCTTTATATTCTATTACATATAGTTTATTTAATGGTCACAACAAGTTGCTCATTGTTTCATACGGTAGACCTCTGGCCGACTTCTAAATATATTTTTCTGCAGGAGGCATTGATTGTTTACATGTATCGAGGGCTATTATTTATTTCTATATATGTAGGGTTATTACATGTAAGGCTTCATAATAAGCTAATTCAGCAGCTCAGTTGCATTACTTCAGTTCTTACACAAATTCATAATAACAAAAACAATCAATGCACTAAATTCTTAAGTAGTTGCAAATCCCATCACACTGAGTTTGCTATTCACATAACCATTCCTTCATTGGTTTCTACCTCACAGCAGTGGCTTCATTTGTAAGATGCAGCTGGCAAATGTGTTCCTGGATATGCATGTCTACCTTTGAGTGTTGATCCTGTCTTCCATTATCTCTGCTTTATCTAAATAAGTTGGAGTGAGTTGGTAGCTAAAAAGGCTCTTGTATATTAAATTAAGTTAATAAACCAAACACTTATTACAAAGGAGAGAATTGGAAAAATGTCAACTCTGTTTTATGTCTAATCTAAGAAAAGTAATAGGTTTTCTATAAGTAACACACTACCAGCAGATTGACATGATTCTACAATATCTGATTTGGTGATCCCTTCTTACGTTTCTTTTGTGCTCCAGTGTAATGTTATTATTCATTCCCTCTTTCTTCTTTCTTCTTTAGTCACTACTTGCTGTAACACTAATAACTATTTTCCAGATGTTTAGATTACTATTTCCAATTTGATTAACTTGAGAAGAAACAACTATCTTGACTCAAATTTCTCTTTGCGCATGTTGGGCGCCTGTCATGGTCGCCATGTAGAAGCTTGACAACCTTCCAACTAGTAAACTTAAGTGTAATTTAGGAGCTACTTTGAATATTTCCTATTTTTACTGAGTAAGGTAGGTGACAGATTCCAGATTCCATCTCTATTCTTTTGTTCTTACTTGTAGTTACTTAACTTTTAGCCTAATATCTAAGCAACAACTATAATTGACACTAGAAGTAACAACAGTAATTTAGGTTCAAGACAGGAGATGGTTGGTACAAAGTACAGGGTTACGCACCTGACCTGAGGCACAACACAAAGAGGAATTGAAGAACTACAATGTAACTAT
>CABFPE010001019.1:0-14428 GCA_900660155.1 Hofstenia miamia | reverse complement strand
CTGATAGTACTAGATGTGCAGAAAAGACCAATGGTGAACACAATCATAAGCTATCAAAGAGACTTAGATGAAACAGTAGAATGACCATATATGCGCAGCAAGGTTCATGTCACATTTGATGAGAACTTCACACTAGAAACAGCCCAAGCAATCATGGCATACATAGAACAAATCACAAAAATACCAGAAATTAACATTGACAAAGATAACTTAGCAATTATCCATATTCTAAAGGAGAAAGAATACAACAAAAATCTAGAGAAACAGTTAGATCAAACATTAAGAATGGCAAGAGTGCAGGGCATAAGAGTGGTAATCATTGGGAGAACTATGATTGAAGAACTACTACCATTCCTTAGAGATCTACAAATGCAATTTGTAAACGTGTTCCTATGGGAGAAAATAACTACAGAATCAAAGGTAGCAGAATTAATTCGCCTAGATTTCTATTGATTACTGGGTAGCCTATTGCAGACTGATGGTGGATCTGTGTATAGCTATTGATTTACAAAAAAAAGTGAAAACCATAGAGATGACAACACACGCAGAGGGCTTAGAAAAAGTGAATATGTTATTCATTAAGTGCAGCATCACACAAAGCAGGATACAAGAAATATGGAATGAAATGAAGTTACAAAAGAAGATGAAAGAAGAATGGCCAGAGATAAATATTGAGGCCCTGTCAAGAAAATACCACAAAACAGTTGAGGTAGCACTGTTGGAAATCAACAGAGCATATGAATTAAACTCAACAAAAGACTTTAAAAATATGCTATTCAAGGAAAAGAATGCCCTGGAGATCAGGTTTAGAACATCAGTGTGGATCCTAGCAATATTCACAATGCAGGAACAGGAATTAAGGCTACCAATCTCAAGAATGGCACACAAATGAAAAATTGGTTGCTGAAAGGGCATGTCAAGAAGTTGACATCCCCAGATAAAAGCAAAAAACTGATGCAAGAAATTGAAAAGTTCATCAGTAGACTAATAGTCAACAAAAGCCCACTAGGAAGAATGTCAATGGTGGACATAGCAAATAGAACAGGGATCATGCCAGAAGAAATAATAGTATTTGATGAGCCCATGAGGAAATACATGTGCAGTGCCACATCTGAAACATGACTAAGACAGGTTGAAACAGAACCTTGGCTAACAACAAAGAAAATCATTAAATGAAAAATCATAGATACCAAAGAAATTGTAAATATGATGAAAAACAAAGAGATCCAACAAATGCTAGAACTAGACATGAAGAGATATGAAAAAGAGAGCCCTCACTCCACATTCATGAAAATCATCAAGAGTGTAGAAATGATGCAAAGGAGAGGAATAACAGAACCTGTGGAAATCTGTGAGATGACAATGAAGACACAAAAAGAGATGTTGGAGGAGGAAGAACTGTTAACGTCAACACAACTAATACTATCATCAAAGAGACAGCAACAAATAGACAGAATAAACTTAGAAAAATGGGGCGCCTCCACACCAGAACACATGATGGAATGGATCAACACAGACAATGAGAGATTCTTAGATGGAATAAAAATAACTAAGGAAAAAGAAGAAATTTGCTCTAGGAATTATCAGTAAGTGAAGGAGGAGCAAACAATAGCATCAATGAAACTAATGTTCACAGAGGCATTCACAAAAACTGAATTAGAAGAGATGCTAAAACCATGCAATCAGCTAGCAGTGGACGTAGAATGCATTACGTCAAAATTGGGAGTGAACAACAAGATCCAAGAAAGAATGAGCAGGAGAGGCTTAAAGCAAATATTCTGGGAAACATTAAAAGAAAGTAAGATGAATTACCCAGCCATGATTGGAATGGCAACAACACTGACAACATCAGAAGACTATAGAGAAATAAGGCAACAACTAAGAACCAAATTCTCATATGCACCCCACCACAAACTGTGTCTATTCTGATGGTACTTCCATGATGGAGAATACCAAAGAATGTGAAGATCACCAAAACTTTCTTACATGAATACAAGACTTACGTGAACACAAAAGATGGAGCAAAAGCAATAGTTGAAAGAGATTATTACAAAAAGACAAAGGAAATATTACTAAAAAACAATGATAAGGAAAGAGTATATGTTGAGGGAGTGATAACTCTTATCAGCTATATACTCAAGGAAAACTGATTCATGAACAGTTAAAAGAACTATGAGAGGAAATAGATAAATGGACAACAAAGGCAATCATGCTGTTTTTGGGAGTAAATGATGTAGTATGGTTGGACTTATGGGACAAAGAATACTGCTTTTATGATGTAACAAAAAGAGTGGAGATAGTCACAATGATGTGACTGAATAAGAATGATCCAACAACAATAACAGAAGAGGAAGTAAGAGAGAACATAAGCTTCTTTTATAAGGACGTGGAAAACACTAGGAGCCTCAGGAAGGTTTTTACATTCTTTTACCCAAATGATATGCAAAGAGATGGTGCATATGAGTAGAGCAGACACACAGATGACATTGATGATAGCAATAAAGGCAATTCATCTATACAAGAAATTCTATGAGATCTTCTCAGAGAAAATGAATGAACTGAGAGAGATTACACCAATATCAGAAAATATTAAGAAGTCAAAATTCCTATGATACCACAGTACAGTAACAATGGAGAGAGAGGTGGTATTAAAAATAATTAAACAACCGGAATTTGCGACAACCAGCTGGAGTGATCCCCACGTGGAAATGATAATTAAAAAAGCAGATGAATTAGTCCACAGAGAATGCGCAGTCCTAAACATAATGCAAGCTGAGGAGGGCATGTAGCATAATCCAAAGCATAATGCTGCTAAAATATGAAAGAAGATCAGATGATTAGTCAAAACTAAGATTGAATTATGATTATTGATTAAAAAACAATTTAAGTTTAATTATCAGATTATCTTTGTAAATGCAACCAAGTATTAATATAGCAAATTAGTACTTGTTGTCAATTTGACCAAACAAAGGGGGCGAACTCACTTCCATTATTTTTAGCCATTTTTGGCAGATGATATAAATTTGAATTTTGAATGACAGGTACTTTTTGGAAGTTAACTATAAATATGCAAGAAATCATTTTGGAAATTGTTGAAGTAAATTCTTCAAAAATCTTATCTTTAAATTTTATATCAGTTTGCTTATTTATACAGAATGTTGAGCTAAATGGTAAATGCAGTAGTAGTGGTTTGGGCCCATATCAGGAGCAACTCAAGGGTCCTTGATCCAAACCATGAACCTGCATTTATGTTAAGTATATGAATAGGAGTTTTTCTCCATTTACCTGGCTACTGATTCTTTTGTTTACATGTATCTAATAATTGATATCAGCAAAAGGGCTGGATAGCCTACTGTAGGTTATACATGTTTTATCTTATAGACTTAGGTGACCTATAATATAACAATAAGTACACTGAGCATGTATTATGTTATTTAAATGTAAGGTAGGAAGCTGCAAGTTATTATTTAACTTATTTTAATTAACTTATTTAAAGCCAATAGTTTTCAGTAATGGCTAAGTAATAATTATTAAGCAGCTAGTGACATTGCAAGGTTGTGATTCAGAGATCAGGGTCAGCCAGAGGCTATACCTAAATCCCGGAGCAGAGCAATAATGGCGGAGTACCCAAACAGTATCCAGTTACTTTAGTTAAGTGAAGATTAACATAAACATATACAACATCAGAGTGAATAGCTAACATGCGTACATCCCTACCCACTTAGAACAAAGAATAATAATTTAAAAGAATAATTTAATCTACGTTAACACTTGGTAGTAGATGCTACATAAAGTTGCACAATCCAAGATCATACAAAATTAGAATCAAAGCTATTATATGATGAGCAATATTGACAGTGTGTTATATAATTCTGACATTGTCACCTATTCAATATTTATTTCAAACAATAGGGTTTCTTTTGTTTTTAAATACCATATCAACAGGTGGTAATCTGATTTTGTCTTTTAGAGCATCATATATTAGGTGTAAGCCAAACCTTGTTTAATATAGTGACAAATGAACCACACTACTTTACTTACTTACATTGTGGTGTTTCATTGTAATTTCAAAAAGTAAAAACCACTCATCAAATGACTGGAGTTTCATGTATCTTTCCAGTAAATTTATTCAAGTATTTGATAGAGGAATGCCTTGAAGACTCAGCTGTGGTGATAGTAGGAGAAGTCATAGCTGAGTTGACAAAGGCTGATGCTGAAACAAGACTCAAATAATTTATCATACATGAAGTTGATAATGTAACTGGAGCAGTAGAATTGACATAAGAGGTTCTCTGAATTGCAGAGGCAGAAGTATGCTGTGCTAATCAAGGGCAGATGAACATCAACAATAGGTTGAAATAAAGGAAGTCTAATTCTTTCTCTAGCATTGGATGAAAACAACTGGGTTATTTGTTCAAAGAAGTGATTGGCAAAATATTACACAAGTGGGTAAAGTAAGTTACTATTCATGCTACTTCCTCATTGAAGGTATCATCAGTAAGATTAACAAAAGGATTTAAAAGAGGAGAATGACTGCCTAAAATTTCCTAGCCTGTCAAAGAAGCTATTTATTGCTCTAATTTGTAAATAAATTGTATTAGCTGTCTTTCACATAGAACAGAAATATATCCCTCTAACTCATTTCTTCTATCAGATAGGTTAGGGTGTGTCTAGCCTCAACATGTAAGCAGACAACTTGTTCAGCATCATTGGATCTTAGACCACTATTTTGGAACAACATCTCCATGTTAGTTGCTGGTGACTTTGGCATACTGAGAAGCACATTTAAATCAGTTAAGATAAGACATGATAATGCTAGCATTGAAAGTGCAGACAGTTTTTTAGGTAGTGTAGGTGACTGTTAAGACAAACCAGTAAGATGCTCACCCTGTGACAACACAAACAATAGTGAAGAACAAGTAGTTGTAATATCCATATAATACCTCTCCAATAACAAGAAACAGTATCCAACAATAGTTCAGTAAATACAGCAACTATCTGCAACCAGAGAGGATACCCATCCTAGGTCTTATGAGCAACATAATTAATGATTCAATATTTGAACACCAAAAGCTCACTCCATATCTTAGGATTATCTGATATGTAATCTAATTAATTCTAAATATTACTCAATAGGTTTTTGCCTCCTATTTATATAAGAAAATTATTCCCTGCTTTGTATTTGCAATTGCAAAAATGACTGCTAATTTTCTCTTGCAAAGTTTTCTTAAACAAAACATGTTTAAATTGAGGGGAAAATTAAATATAACACTTCTTTGAAGTACTAATATTGATATTACATCATATTCATTATGCTGCATAAGAAATTACAAAATACAAATCAATTTATATATATATATAATATGTATATTATTATTAAATATAATGTTTTCTCAGATGACTAACAAAATTTTTTATATCAGTGTTTACTCATTTACCTACCCACCATAATTAAGATACAAAATTGTGACCATTCTATACTTTTATAAGCAAGAAATAAATTGGGAGATTGGATGTGGCCAGAACAAATCTTTCTGCTGGTAATATCAAATGTGTGCATGTGCTCAGGAACATATAGTTATTTATATGTGGAGGTGTTTATACTAACTTGTTCTAACAAGCATTTGCAGTGTGGTTGCAAATGCTCATTTGCTAGGCAACATAAAAAAGGCAATTAATGTACAATTTCAATTTGGGTTGCACATTTGTAGGTAGGTAAAAATATAGAGCAACACATTAGTCATACTATAGGGAACATCAGAAATTTAAATGATACTAGGTCAGTGATCTTCAAATCTAGCAGGTTCTTTCTTATTCACATGGATTATATGTCAGGTTTATGCCTGTAAATCTGTTGACACTAGTCCAAATGGGAATGCATAATTTAACTAGTAGTAATTCAGCTGTAACTAAATTATAAAAGTCTCAATTAGTAGCAGACAATTTGAATAATAAGTTACACCTATTTGAGACTAATTTATCAAAATCCAATTAATAAAAAGTGAGATAAGTGTTTCCTAAAATCAGATCCTGGAGATTGTAATTCAACATGCTTATTGCTGGTGTCCAACAGTGTATCTTGACTCGAATTTCTCTTTGCGCATTTTGGGCACCTGTCATAGTTGTCATGAAGAAAATTGACAACCTTCCAACTAGTCAACTTAAATGTAATTTAGGAGCTACTTCGAATATTTCCTATTGTTACCAAGTAAGGTAGGTGACAGATTCCAAATTCCATCTCTATTCTTTTATTCTAACTTGTAGTTACTTTAACCTTTAGCCTAATAACTAAGCAACAACTATAATTGACACTAGAAGTAACAACAGTAATTCAGTTTCAAGACAGGAGATGGTTGGTACAAAGTACAGGGTTATGCACCTGACCTGAAGCATCNGTTACCAAGTAAGGTAGGTGACAGATTCCAAATTCCATCTCTATTCATGTATTCTAAGTTGTAGTTACTTTAACCTTTAGCCTAATAACTAAGCAACAACTATAATTGACACTAGAAGTAACAACAGTAATTCAGTTTCAAGACAGGAGATGGTTGGTACAAAGTACAGGGTTATGCACCTGACCTGAAGCATCGCACAAAGAGGAATTGAAGAGCTACGATGTAATTATTATTTCCAATGAACACCTTTTCATTGAAAGAAACACCAATCGCCGCCATGAGGACTCAGTGCATGAAATGTTGTGTGATAACGAAATTGTGACAATGTGTGGTAAACCTACTAATTTATTGCATTGATTGTTCTTGTTATTAAGGATGTTATAAGATAAAGAAGATTCGCAACCTGATTGCATTAGCTTGTTATCATGCCTTACATGTAATAATCCTACAGATAAATATATATGCTGATACCCTATAGTACATGTGAACAATCAAAGCCGCCAGCATAAACATAGGAATTGGGTCCATAGGTCAACTAGGCATTAAATACAATGTAATACCATTGATAGACTTCCAATACAAACAAACTGTAAATTCTCCTATGAGGGCTAATGTAAACTTAATAATGTAATAAAATGAACAATGATCAATAGGAAAGCTATAACAGAGAAAAATCCCTATCATTACACCTAACTGATGAGCACATCGGGTAGACCAACAGCTACCAGCCACAGCACATCCTTGGGAATGGCACTAGCAAATCATTATTGTTAATGTGCATATNTTGATAGACTTCCAATACAAACAAACTGCAAATTCTCCTACAAGGGCTAATGTAAACTTAATAATGTAATAAAATGAACAACGATCAATAGGAAAGCTATAATGTAGAAAAATCCCTATCATTACACCTAACTTATGAAAACATTGGGTAGACTAACAGCTACCAGCCACAGCACAGCCTTGGGAATGGCACTAGCAAATCATTATTGTTAATGTGCATATTGCACAGCCTTTTGAATGGTGATACCAATTCATTGCTAAGTGCTCAGCCATTACAAATTATCTCCCTTTAAACGAAGTTGTGGACCACTGCCTCAAATACCCTAGTGCTCAAATGTTTTTAGCTTTCCATTTAAATAATAAATAAACATGACAAAAAGAAAATGAAGTAATCTGCACTCAAATATTTGGCTAGTACCTGTTATCGCTGAGTTGTTGACAATTTATTAAATCTTGATTATCTTTCGTCTGCCGCCTTGCGCACGTCAGCATTAATTAGCGTTTTGCGACTTTGCCTTTTTACCAATTGTCAAATATCCATTTGTACTGCCAATTTAATTAATAGAAAAATTACTGCTTATAAATTTTACAAATAATTAACTAATCATAATCATGTGTTGTACAATTAATATTTATATCAAAATTCAATCTTAGTTCCTTCCTTTGTTTCTCTTAATTTGACCACACATGATTTGAATTATGTTACACTCCCCCTCCAGCATAGCTAATTAAGGATCACGACTCTTTCTCCATGTACCATTTCAACCAACTGTTTTATCATCATGTTTGCTTCTGGCATCTCCCATTCAGTCTTCTCATACTTTTTTTCTTTAGTTAGTTTCAGCACTACTTCCTTTTCTGTAGTTACCAATTTTTTATGTCTCAGAAACATCAGATTTCATAACTTGTTCAATATTGTGCACATACTGTGTAATTTGTTTAACTTTCCATTAAATTCTTTGTAGTACTTCTTGTATAGTTTCAATCCTTTGATTGCTATCATCAGTGTCATTATTGCATCTACTCTACTTGTGTGAGGTAGATTGGGCCTTATTGTTGTATTTGGGTAGAAGAACTCATAGGTAGATCTCAATGATTTCAAAATAGAAGCTTCGTCATAGAATGCACTTATGTTATTCCATACTTCCTCTCTAGTTATTTGATCTGGGTCCTTTTTCCCCAGTTGCACCATTGTTATTATTTCCACTTGACGCATTACATCATAATATCAATATGTCAGACTCCAAAGTTCGCCCCACACTATGTCATTTATTCCAGAGAATAACATGACTGTTTGTGTCTCTCTTTTTTCAATCTTGTTTCCCACCTTCTTTATTTGTTTGTGTATGGCGTCACCTTCATGATACAGGTCGCATGGGGTAACTTCTCCTTCAATATACACTCTTTCTTTGTTATCATTCTGCATTAACATCTCTTTTGATTTCCTATATCATTCATCTCTGACAATCTTCTCTGCTTCTTCCAATCTGTTTACGTAAGTATTCTCTTTGTGCCACAATGCTTTCACCCACTTTTTGTTTTTCAATCTCCATATAGGTAATAACATTGGTACTGAGATGGTTGGTGGCGGCGTACATTTTAATAGCGTCGTCATTGTATACTTCTCTATTTCTTCATATGAGCCTTCCATTTTAGATGTAGTTGCCATTCCAAATGTAGTGGGGTAGTTGTTCTTACTTGTTTTGATGTTTTCCCAAAACATGTTTGTCAGTCTTTGCTTCTTGAGATTCATTGCAGTTTCAGCTTTTATCATGATTTTCAAAGTGATGCATTTTATATCAACTGCCAATTGGTTTTGCGGTTGTAGCATCTTGTTAATTTTTTGCTTTGTGAATGCTTCAGTACACATTATATTTATCATTGATTTTGTTTCTTTTTCATACACTTCACAGTAAATTATCTGCACTATATTGTCCATTTTTTCTTTTCTCACTGTTATTTCCACCAATATCCACCCATGATATCTTGCTAGGCTCTCTCTTAATTAGATTGTGTGTTGTTAGCCATGGTTGCTGCTTTAAAGATTTTAGTTTTGTATTTGAAGTTGCACCCCACATAAATTTCTTGGCTTTGTTGTTCAATATATCTATCTCTGTGGGACATATTCCCGTTTTGTTGGCAAGTTCTACCACACTCGGTCTGCCTAATGTATGTTGTTGTGTCAGCAATCACATATAAAACTTTTCGAACTTCTGTTGAACTTTCTTAGTCAGCAATAGTGACAATATTTCTATGTACTGTAGCAACCACTGTTTCACGTTGACTGGTATAGGAGCTACTGCTATTTCATACTTTTTATTCTTCGCCATGGCTTTCCGTTCTTTTTTTCTGATTGGCAATACTAGCTTTTCATTATTCGTCAAAGCTATACTCAATATCCATATTGATGTCTGTGCTCTTATATGTGGTGCATTAACTTCTTCATAAATCATGTTTCTGAAATTTTGTTTTGCTTCCATCTCGTACGCCTTTCTAATTTCCATCAATGCCATCCCCACTGTTTTATGGTAGGTTTTTATCAGTGATATTATGTCAATCTTGGGCCATTCTCCATGTACAGGCTTCTCCGTTTTCATTTCTTTCCACACATTCATGATACTCCTTAGATGTTCTGGTGTCTGGTTCATGCTACATTTTATGTATAGGTTTCCTGTTTCTTCTAGATTTTCTCTTATCCCAAGCATCTTCATGGTTTTCACTTGATAATACATATCAATCACTATTTTTGGCTCGACCATTATCCTTTCCACTGGCGCAATGTTGTTTATTTGCAAATCCATATTCATCATCTCTGAGATTGCTTCGCCACTTTTCTCCATTATAAACACATTGTCCAATTTGTCTTCTAAGTTTTGTAGGAATTCTGGTACTTCCTCTCCTTCTCGCATTCTGACTATTATTATCACTTTCATCTTATATTGTTTAGCCATTTTTAGCGTTTCTTTGATATGTTCTTCCAAATTTCTCGATAGCATTTCCACTTGTTTAATGAAGTATATCATCATTAAATGCTCTTTGTCTAGATTGACCTGTTCACATTTCTCTATCAGCTTGTTTTTATTCTTAATTAACTTCTGGACATCTTTTAATGTGAATTTTTCTTCAAATGTTATATGAACTGTACTTTTGAAGTAAGGCTGGTTAAATGTTTCCTTCATGTCTCTTGAATGCTATAATCGTGTTGCACACTGGCCTATTCTGTTTGTCCATTACAATGGGAATCGCCAATGCCTCTGTTTCTTTTGTCACTGAGTTCTGTTGTAAAAACTGTTTTGTCTCTGGTGACAAATTATCCTGTGAATTATAACGTATTTTTCTGTTCGCTATAAAGTATGGGTGGATTTTATCTTTTCCAATTTTCATCATTCTGCTTTCTCACTCTTCTGATCTGGACGACTTTGTTGTGGTAGATGATTGCCTGTGTGAGAATGGCTGTGAACTGTGAGTTGTAAATGAACTCGTTGATGGTTGTTCTGAAATGTCCATTTCCGATTCTTCACTGATCTCTTGAATGTCCAGGTCAACATATCAACCACAGACTTCAGTACCTGCTGCCTTTAATTGCAGTTGAGGACTTATTCACATAGCTTTGTACTCTCCGCACTTTAGTTGACTTCGAGTTCCACTGGATTTGGGGGAGTGTTCCATTGATGAGCTCGATTTTTGATCCAACCTCAAGCCCTTTAAATGATGATAAGTATCCTGATGATGGCCCTCTCTTTTCCGCCTGCCCTTTAAATGAAATTTGGTGGAGGGTGATCTCTTTGTTGTTGTCTCCATCCTCATGCCCTTTAACTGACAATCAGATTGTGGAGATCCCCTTTGTACCCTTCTTCTTTTATTCATCAGTGTTAGTCTCTCCATCCTCATGCCCTTTAAATGACAATCAGATTGCAGAGATTTTCGTCACACTCATCATCTTCTATTAACTGGTGAAGACTGCTCCATCCTCATGCCCCTTAATTGACAATCGGATTGCAGAGACCTTGTGCTTCCACCATGACTGCTAGAATTCTCTCCCCTAGTCACGCCCTTTAACTGACAATCAGATTTCGAGGATTTCCTGCGTATCCTTCTGCTCTTCAATGGTGATCTGCAGTTCGTCCTTTTCATTATCTAATCTAAATGGAGTTACTAAATTTAAATCCCATATCTCTGGGTCGTATTTATTTTTATTTTTTACAGCCCTCTGGGGCATTAGTCTTCTCTCAACTTCATCATCTCCCTGCATAGGGTTGTACTCTTCTTGAAATTCTTCTTCTGCTACACTGTCGAGATCATCCATTCCACAATATATACCATCATTATTTTCTATAAATTTAAATTGTGCATTTTCATTTAATTTTGTTTGTTCTATGTCCTTTGTCGCCCTTTTTAAATTTTGAAAGTGTAAAATTCTACCGTCACTCAGTTTGTAATTATTATTTGGTAATGTTTGTGAAATGACAAATGGCCCTGACCACTGTGTTTTTAATTTTCTTACCTGGTTTACGTCATATGTTCTCAATAATGTGTATGCGTAAACCTTATCAGCCTTCTTGTGCGGTTTTCCATAAATTTTCTTGTTAAAATTTCTCTGCTGTCTTATCACAGACTTTTTCGTATTGTGACACATCGCCTCATGGATTCCTGTTAATTGATTTTTTATCTTCTTAATATATTCATTATCTGGTTTATCTGAATAATTACTGTATTGCATAGATATCGGCGTAGCTGCCTCTCTGCCATACATTGCCTTGAAAGGTGTTGTCCCTGTAGTGGAATGTACTGAGGTGTTGTAATAGTACTCTACCATTTCTATTACCTCTCTCCAATCTTTTCCGCCAATCCTCAATGTTAACACTCTGATCAATTTAATCATTGTTCTATTTAAGCGTTCCACTGCCCCATTTGCTTGTGGGTGGTAAGACATTGTTTTCTCTGTCATTATTTCCAACAATTTCGTCATTTCTTCAAACATTTACTTTCAAATTGCACACCTCTGTCAGATATTATTACTTCCATGCGTCCAAATTTTAATATCCATTCTTTCATTATTTTTTCTGCCACGATTTTTGCTGTCATGGAATCCAATGGAATCATCCTTGCATATTTTGTAAAATTGTCTACTATTAACAGAATATATTGGTACCCTTCATCATCTTGTGACAATTTTTCTAGGTCGACATGTACTATTTGATTTGGTGCAGTTGCTATTATTTTTTCCAATGGCGCCATTTGCCTCGGAAAATGACTCTTATTATTTAACAGGCACGTGGTACATTTATTAATAACGTCCTCTACCACTTTTCTAACTCCAATCGTTATAAATCTTGCATTAAATGTTTGTTCAGTTTGGATTATTCCAATGTGTCCTTTCTCATGAGTTTTCCTTACCAGTTCCCTTTTGTAGTATTTCAGAATCACTATTCTTAGTGTTTTTCCATGTATGTACCCATTTTGATTTATTTTCCATGTATATCTCTGGAAATAGCTATTTGCTTCCTTGCTTATTTGTTCATTGCTGTCTTCCAATTTTTTTTGTATCTCCATCATTATCAAATCTGTTTTCTGTTTTTCAACAATTTCACTTTCATTGATTTCTTCTTTAATTGTAATGCGCATTATCGCTTTGCCCTTTTTATCTGCATTGATGTCTGGTAGTTCATTGTATTCACTATGTGGAAAAAAATCAAATTTCTTCTTCTCTTCATCCTGCTTTTCTACGTCTCTTTGGTATTCCAGTAGCGCAGTACAGAAATCAGCATTTTTATGTAGCATACCTTTTCTATGTTTGATTGTGAATCTAAATTTGTTTAGATATTCTATCCACCTTGACACAATTGACGACTTATCTCCTGAAAATTTCTTAAGCCATGCCAATCCACTATTATCTGTTTGCACTTTAAATTTCTGTCTGATTAAAAAGTATCTAAATTTCTTTATACTTTCTACGAACACTAACATCTCCAACTTTGTTGACCCATAATTTTCTTCACTTGTTCTTAATCATTGGCTAAAGAATTGTATAGGTACTTCTCTTCCATTTTTCATTTGTCCCAAACAAGCTCCAATTGCAACATTGCTCACATCACAATCTAATATAAACTCTTCTTCATAATTGGGTGTGTTTAGCGACAGCATTTTAGCAAGTTCATTTTTGATGATTTCTAATTGTTCCTCTTCTCTCCATGTCCATTCAAATGGTTTGGATTTTTTAAGTAATGCTGTTATTCTAGTTGTTTTCTGAGCTATATTTGGTATGAATGATCCATAATAGTTGATGAACCCCATTATTCTTTGTATGTCCTTCTTTGTTTTTGGGCTTTTAATATTTAAAATCATTTCCTTTGCATTGTTTTTCATCTTAATTTCGCCTTTCTGTATTCTTCTTTCCAAAAATACCACTTTGGTTTTTAAAATTTCGCATTTTTTTCCATTCACCCTCAGTCCAGCATTATAGAGAATCGTTAACATTCTGTCCAATTTTTCTAAATGCTCATCTACCATATCACTTGTGATTAATATGTCATCTATGTAAGCGCACACTACCTCTTCCATTTTTTTTCTTTTGTTTTAACACTTTTGTTACATACCTTTGAAATGTTGCTGGTGTGTTACAAAGTCCAAACGCCATATATATCCATTCAAACAAACCGTAAGGAGTTATGAATGCTGTTTTTTCGATATCCTTAGGCTCCATTGGTACCTGCCAGTAGGCTTTGCATAAGTCAATACACGTAAAGTATTTGTTTTTTGTTGTGTAGCATCATCCAAAAAGGCAACTAAAGCTGAATAACGTCGAATGATTATTAATTGAAATTGATTGTAAAAAATTTAGTTAATGAACTTTAGTTTATTTTTGTAAAATGCAACTAAGATTTAATATTGGTCAAAATAAGAAACTTGTTAGCCGATCAAGAGATAATTGACAAATTAAATTGAGCAAACTAATGCTTACGTATGAACAGCCATATTGGCAGACGAATCATTTGAATTTTAAAATCGGCAGGTACTTTTTGTAGAAATTTTATAAATAGCTTTGATTCAACCATAATTTTGATGAACAATAAATTCTTCGGAGTTTATTTAATTTTCATTTCTACTTTATCTGGTTTGATTATTTAATTAAATGTGCAGCTAGGCAAGTTGTGTTTAGTAGTGGCTGGAATCCATCACGGGATCGATTCTAGGGTCTTTGTGCCAGTCACGAAAGTGCACCTATGTTACAGTTAGGAGTTTTTCGATTC
>CABFPE010001018.1:125928-153639 GCA_900660155.1 Hofstenia miamia | reverse complement strand
GTAATTCATAAGCACGGCGAATATTTATTCCATTTTTTATTTGGATATTGGTGAAAAAGAACTTGCCTTTGTCATGTATATCAGACATTTCAATTTTTATTGATTTATCAATTGTATATTTCATATGCTTTGTGTATATTTCTATCTTGTTTTTGAAAATGTGCGTCTATTTCACGTGACTAGCATTTAAGTTTAGCAAAAATTTCTCCACTTTGGGTTTGGATATCATTTGAAATGAGTTTTGCTTCTATCAATTATATTCCTTGTTGCATGATTAAACATTGTTACAAGAAACATGGCTTAGGAACTTCATCACTCAGAGTTGTTGTGTAATGTATGCTTTTACAATTTACACGCAATTGCTAAAGAAATTGTTGTTTTCCACCTCTTGCATATTTATTTGATCAATATTAACGCACTTTGAAACACGCTCTAATGCAAAAAACAACATATTTATTGGGTTTTTAATTCATGGATTTGTTTTCTTTAAAAAATTACGTGGCATGTTTAAACATTGTTACACAAAACACGCCCTAAGTGAAATTTGTCTTAAAAAAAACAGTATTCCTAAAAAATCCAAAAATCAAAAATTCTCACTTTGGTCTAAACAAATTTTCTAAAAAATTAATTTGCGCATTTTAGTTTTGCCAAAAATATTTTGTCACTAGATGGCGTCCAATAGAATCACTTCATTTCCATATGGCAAATAGTAATGGGGTGTTACGAGAACTTCAGGGTGTCCCAATGGGGAGGGTTCTGTCCGTCACCTTAATACTCACAACAAAATATTTAATTTTAATTTAAAACTCATGAAACTAGATTTCAAGTTAGATATATGATCTGATATCGATTTGCCTTAGCCTCAAATAAGCGGGAGGAATAAAATGGTATTTACATCTGCTATGTAGTGACATAGGGTAGGGTGTAGCTATAAAAATAGTCCCGTTGCTATATGTTATTTAACTAAAATAGCTTGACGAAACAAGGAACCTGCTACCATGTTATACATACATACTTGAGCAGTCATAACAACCATCAACATAGTTTACATCAAAAACCAAATTAGTTTCATTGTAATCACTGAAAAGCCTAATTTTAAAACTAACTAGTCATAATTATTTTCTCTTGTACCCAGAAGATTTATCAACAAGCTTGGTCAATTCATTGACAAATCTTGTATGAAATCGCAACACATTAATAAGCATAAAAATACTTTAAATGGTCTGCTGATTATTAGCTTTTAGTTGTCACAATGAAACACTGCAGTGCTAGCATGATCTTATAAAAGAATTACATTGCACTAATTTAATTCAAACGATATAAAACGTTCTCTGATGTTAACATCTTACGCTTCTTAGTGTTCATATAATGTACATGAGCAAGATATTTTTATCAACGAAATATCAGAAAATGACAGTGACATTAACTCTTTAAAATTGATGAAAACAATTTATGAGATTTAGCATATTTATATACTTGCTGTAATTTCTGTTATAAATATAAATCATGATTAATATTTCACAAAATTCATATGCAGAAGGTTATTATTGGCTTTTTTCACATTTCTTATTATTTTTTTTAGTGTTTTAGGGAGGATTAAGCAATAAATACATATAAGAACATATATAAATGGGTTGGGTCAAAATTGAATTTTGGTTTGGGATGAGTTAACATAATTGACTCATTTCAGACCTACAGTATAGACAGATAGAAAATTCTAGCACATCAATAATGCATTAAAAGTAAATGATTTTGAGGATAAAAATCCTTGAGAATGGTAAATAATTATGCGATATTCAGAGCTCATATGACAATTGTTACTTTAACTGAAACATTCCCACTTTCAACTAACAAATTTGTGGGATGCAAAGAAAAACACTGACGAACTGCATCCAGCTATCTGTTTGTCAAATATTTCTTGGAGGTAGACAAAACGTACATAATACGAATTAGGCATATATACTTAACAATGTTGTAGAGAAATCTATTATGTGTGTTAACAATATGCTAAGAACGTTACCCAAGTACACATTTTTACTAAAACATTTCCGTTTCACTTTCTGCTATTCAGAGTTCTTTGGTTATGAGTAAATATTAATTTTTCTAGGAAAGAATAAATTTTTATCATATGAGCTAATTTATGTAAAAGGCTTTTTGAGTGTTAAGTTTCGTAGAATAATGTAGACTGCACTATTAATTTGCAGATAGAAATAATCGGCATAAGCACAACATTACATCTATATACCTGTAATTATCTATTTACCTGATGCTTTCATTTCTTAAAACATTTCGTAACTCAAGTTTTTTAATAGTTGCATATAAGTAAGAATAATAAGACTGTGTTGTTTTTAAGGAGTTTAATTGAACTTAATAAGAACATGCAGATATATTTCGACTTACAAAGTCATTGTCAGTTTTTTGCAAATTATTCCTTCTAAATTTACTATATTTTACAGTAATAATTTTTCTAGATTTAAAAAAGTGGCAAGTGAGTAGTAGAAGGGACTAGAAGTCTGTTACACTTTTTTCTGATTGGTCGAGAGGTGGGCAGAAGAGTGTAATTTATAAATATAGTCTTCTTTTGTGTTCGAACTTGGTGAAGACTATATTGGTTTTTCTAGTAGGCAACTATCAAGAAGAATTAAAGAACATGAGACCAGTTATAGTATATCTAATCATCTAATTAAATGCGGACCAATTTTTGTAAAAATATTACATCAAGATCTAGTTATCTAAAAATTATTGAGAATATTTATTGTAAGTCCTTGCAACTAAATGGAAGAACAAAAGAACACGAATGTAATCAAACCATTTCAAAATCTCTAAGAAATAGTATACTAAATTTAATGAATGGAATAATTTGTAAAAAACTGACAATGAGCACAATCCTTGATAAAAAGATCTTGAATGGCATTTCCCTTCAGCTCAGCTGGTGGACCTGATCAACTAAGATCACATTTATTGAAAGACCTGGACCTGATTGCAGAAGGCAACAGAGCAGCATCGATCAATCTTTGTGTTGCTCTCACTGAGTTCATTAATGTAGTTTTATCTGGTAAGGTTCCAATGCACATCAGATTGTTTTTCATCGGGTCGAATTTGTTTGCTCTCAAAAAGAAATCAGGAGGTTACTGACCCATGGCAGTAGAAAACACGCTACGTCGGCTTATAGCTAAGTGTGCTGGGAAGTCTGTAGCATGAGAGGAAAAGGTAATTTGGCAAATACAGTTCGAGTGCACCACCTCCAATAGCAGAAGCAGCGGTTCACACTGATTGATCATAAATATCACAAGAACTCTTTTTGATAGCAATGTAATTCGAAAAATTGACTATAAAAATAATTTAAAAACTTAATCAGGCAAGTAATATTGGATACTACTCACAAATATAATCCAAAATTATCCATTTACCGTCTGTTGCAATGGTGACTCCATCGTTACAAGTGAAGTTGGAGCACAGCAAGGTGATCCCGAATGTCCACTTCTTTTTTGTGAAGCTATCCAAGAATGTTTAATGTTTGCTGAACAAGTTCAATCTTTGGTACATGGATGATGGTAATGTTGCTGACAAAGCAGAACCGTCCTTGGAGATTTAGATTGGATCATTGAGTTTTTTGGGCCCATTGGTCTTGAAATGAATCTTTCCAAAATGCGAAATATTTTTTCTTCAAAATCCCAACACAGCTCCGTGTGAAAATCTTGAATAACTTTGAAAGTAGATGCCCATGTATCAAAATGATTGCAGTAGATCTCGCAGTTCTTGGCGCTCCTCTAGGTCTTAATTGCAGCTGCTCAAGCAACCTTCTATTAATAGAAACTCATACTGCTTTGTTTTTTTTTGACAAATTGTATACGCATGCCAAAGCTTATTTACTATCTGTGCAATACTCCATGCTTTCTCCAACAGCTACCTGTTAGATGGACATGATCAAGGTGTAACTCAAGTTACCAGAAATATATTTTGCAAAAATATTTGTCAGAATTTCAATTTTTCAAGGTATTTAAATCCCTAAATAAGCATTCCATATTTGAATTATTACCCTATAATTGGTCTTCATTAAGATGTAAATTTTGTTATGAGCAACTTCCCGCATTTAAATGTTATGATGGATAGTAGGTTCTTGATGAATTTGGAGAATGATAATCAAATATTCAAAATGGATACTACTTTTGGTGCTAGACTAATTTTTTAAATGAAAATTAACAGAAATGCAAGAGATACATAGAAAATAAATACTATTTTTTATGACATTGAGGTTAATGCCTCATGCACAAATACGTAAAACAGTACTAATGCAATTATTTAATATGAACCTAACACTGATGCTTAGGACACCATTAATATAAACTTTCAACAGCAGTGGAATCACACAGCTCTTGTGATAACTAATTCAACAATTTAGAACTCCAAATAGGGTATAAAAGATTTGCATAGGGTATCTCAAATCATGACTTGATATTCCGTGAATAATAATGATTAACATACTATACAGTATTGCATTGCAGCACTTTCATGTTAGAATAATTTTATATCAAATAGGTGCTACCAATTGGCTTCATAGTATTTTGAACTTATGTAACAAAAACTCATGATACCATTTATAGTCTAAGTTTCCAATCACTACGTTGATATAAAATGAAATTTCAGAGTATTACAACTCTTAAATTACATACATATGTAACAAGAAATGTTTTTTTAAGTTCCAGTAGCATTTTTGCAATATTTCTGCAATGTGATAAATGATTGGATAGTATTTAAAGATTAAAAATGAAATTATTTTGCAAATTTCAAAAACATAGAAAATGATGTTTTAATCTTAAAAAAGCATATGCTACTAACCTTTAGGAGAATATGAACAAATTATTTTGAAAAGTGATGCAACCACATATATAATTTTGTAAAAAGTTAAGAAAATTGTTATGTCACCTTCTTGTGCATTTTTGAACACATTAATTTTTATTAAATATTTGATGCAGGAATTAACAAAAGATAAATAATGAACCAATAAAACAAATCAATAAACTATTTAGGTGTTGGGACAAAAAATTAAAATGTCTTCCGAATTAGATTAAAAAAATAACTGCAGTCTATAATTTCTTACTAGGTGTAGTATATTGTCATATTCAACACCTCAACAAAAGCTGCTAATACTACACTTAATGCATCAATAACATGAAGTACAAAAACAAGTTTATTGCTAATTATTTTAATTAATATTTTTTGAAAAACAAATCCTTTATATGACATACAACCCATTTTAGGGATATGTTGCTTCCGGAGGTAGTCATTAATTTGACTAACTACCCCTTATAAGCTAATGGAAGCAATGTTCTAATGTATCAAAAATTATTTAAGGAAAAGAAAAAATATTTTTTTACAATCTACAAGAACAATTGACACTTGCAAGCGCACATTGTGCACAGACCACTTTGAACGAAGACGATGGCTCTTTTTAATTCATTTTTGCTGCAACTACATTCATTAAATTTATTTCAGTGTGCAGTATCTAAAACACAAAAATATTACAAAGAGTAAAGCTATAATGTATGGATTTGTGACAAATTCGTATGCATTATTATTCATGTAATATGCGACTACCATTAATCAGGATATTATTTCTCAAAATGTGAAAAAGGGTCCTTAAAAATAGTAAACATTTTTCAGTAAAAGAAATTTATACCGTTATTGGTGTCAGTGATCGTATTATAAATACATATAAAAAACAAGGCTAAATGCGGAATGTCCGTCGCAAAAAGTGAGGGAGATTTCCGAAATATATATATATATCAAAGCAATACCGAGAAAAGGCCTCATCACCAAAACAGATGTTAAATCATCATAAATCCAGAAATGTATATTGATATATTAAAATTACTTCTTTACATATTGTATAGTTATTCAAAATATATTCATTAATTTTAAATATCAAATGAATCAAATATTCAAAAATATATTGAAATACACTAAACTAGTTTAACTAACTTTCTTGAGGAAGACTTATTTTGTTTTAAAAACGTATCATGCAGAGTATAGTTATGAAAATGCTTAACATAAAAACAGATATTTGCAACAGTAATTTCAATTAGCTATGATCCTCATTGCAGACTTTCTACACAAAGTGCCTACTAAATGTTTTAAAAAAGCAATAAGATATAAAAACTACAACAGTGCTAGGTAAAATGTTGGCAACAAGCTAGGATCAATCAATTCATAGGCGGAATTCTCATCAAAGTTAACAAACTCCTGCATCAAAATACATCGAAGATTTACAACACTGCTTTACAATAATCTGATAAAATTATATTTTGTTAATACATAGCACATATTCATTATATTACAATGATACAATAATTTTCAAATGAATGATATATATATATATTTTTTTTTTAAAACTGTTTAAATACATCAGTAAAAATATTGATGCAGAAATTCAATTAAAGAAGAATACAAACTCCATCTAAATTAAAAAATTAATTAACAAAAATGTTGTAACAACATCGATGTGGTCTGCATTATGCTAAGACAGCAGTTAATGCAGGCAAAGGGTAATAGAACTGGGAGCCAACAATGAAGATTTTGTTACTGTTGCAGCAAACAATGATGTCATAACCAGAAGAACTACATACAGGGTTGCTGTTTCAGGTGATGCGCAGTACAAGCAACGATGTAGGAAAAAGCGTCAGCAAATCACTCCAATGATGAAAAAAGCAATGATTTGAATGTTGAAAAATAATCCACAGTGCACTTTGAAGGAGTATAAATCAATGCTGGATTCCAAGTGTCAATGCAAACTACATATGTAAGCTGTCAATTGAATGGTAATTGCTATTCATTGAATAAAATATATGTTCAACCTGAACACATGAATTGAGAAATTAACCGACAGATTCAACAAGATTTCACAGATGCATTTATCCGAAGTATTGCTGAAAACCAGCACTTATATTTCGTAGATGAAACAACTTTCAATTTAGTTTGTAAAAGGTGTAATGGTCAATCAAGAAAAGTTGAGAAATGCATTAGACGATTGGCTGGTGTTTATGGACCAAACACTCAATTAGTGCATAATTATCGTCGCTAAATTTCTATGAAGTTGCAAGATTTAAACAACTACTATATGAACATATTATTAATGAAAGAATTTGCCAGTTGCAGCAGACAATTGTATTGTTATAGAGAATGCTCCATCTCATGCCAGAGCCAATTTGGTTATGGCCCACAATTGAATATAATAGAAAGTTGCTGGTCAAGCTCTAAGGCAATGGTGAAGAAACAGTTTGCTCAATGCCACTGAATATAGAATGAAAATACTGCAAACACATCAACTACAACAATAACTCCTGTTGTATGCATTGCTGCATCTAAACTAAAAGACGGCTAATGTGTACAATACATGAAGCTAAGCATTTTTTCATAAATAACACTTATAATCATAAATGTGTCAACTGTATGAACACTAATGCTGCAAACCACAGCTCATTCTATTCAAATTGGTCCTCGTAGATTAATAGGAGTGAAAGAAATTATTAAATATATTGATTAAAAAAATTCTAAGCTCCAATTTGCATGACTAGATCGTAAATTCATGTACACTCGTATTCTGATTACAAATGCAATCAATGTCTATCAATAAATATGTTGTTCATTTCAGAAAACGAGCTTCATCTGTATTGGCTGATTATCTAAATAATTTAAACATAGATACTTTTTGTTACCGAAACTCATCTTAATGAGTCCATGCAAAGTAGTTATGTATCTATGAATGGGATCACATTGTGTGTACTTGTAGAAATTGCAACAAAATGCATGGCGGAAGTGGTATTCTTGCCTTCGTATCATAGAATCATAATTAAATTGCAAATCTATGTGGACTGGAGTGTATTGCAAAAAAGCATCTAAACATATTATTAAATATAGTTATCACCCACCCTCTTCTAGTTATGACACAAATTACTAGGTCAATGCATCCGTGCCGAATATGCATATTAATTCACGCTCTTCAGCTGCTTTCACCATTGCAGGAGACTACAATAATCGGATAATGGTTAGGAATTGCTTTTTACATCTGAATCTTAATCTAAAGTCTCGTGATCAGTCAATATATTGTTTATGTGTACCTGTGTAAGCAAGGATCAGTTGGCCTTGTATATTTCTTCTTAATTTTAGAAAATGTATGTTGCTTTGGAAGAAAAAAATCAAAATTTAATCCTGTCACTGGTGGAAAACAAACTTCCTAAGAATCAAGTTGCGTAAATATTGAGCTGCATGTCTTAACACCGTCCGCAGAGTATTTCAGACTAACCAAAAATAAGGTTTCTGTTGGGATGAGACCACAAAATAAAGTGGAGGGTACTAGACAAATATTGGTATTACTTAAACAACAACACAGGAGTCCATGTAAAATACATTTTGAGTAAATTCACCACTGGAAACCTAACTCTAATTTCCTTACTTACATTGAAGCGGCGTATACAAGAAACTAAAATGATAGTGAACTGGTTCCTTAAAAAATTTAACATCGTGAAGTCCTACAACCAGAAACTGAGAATCATATAGATGTCGTCAAGGAAGCACCGCCTTTTGACAGATGAATGTATGATAGCGGTAGTGCAACAGAAATGAATCAGAATTTTGATAAAAACGAGAAATAGAACGTTACCATTTGCCGAACAAAATCAAAGAAAAACTGTCAATGAGGGCCTGGAGTGCTGTCACATATTCCGGTGCCATAGTACTCGTTCCCATGAAAAGCACTCTTAACGAGATTAAGTACTCAAACCTACTGCTTAAGCACCTTCCTACATTACTTCAACAACTGAATCTTGCTGATGTGCCAATATTCAGCAGGACAATATGCCCCGTCACGGTATGGACTATGTGAGGGAAACCCAAATTTGCCCGGTTTCATTTCCCACGTGGAAGTCTGACATTCTGGATAACTTACTAACGAATAAATAAACAGTGAATGTATCCCATACTTGATAGGATTCACAAGTGCTTTGATAGCGATCCATTACAACTGAAAAGCTATATCACAAAGCAACTATCAAGAAACAACATTAAAGAAATTTGTGGAATAGGTAGAAACAGCATTCCAACTCAAAATTATGCAAAATTATTTCAGTAACAATGTACAAGTGCAGCTGCGGAAAGAAGTTTCTCACAGTTGAAGAAGATCCTTGCAAAACACCGCAACTTCTTACTGGAACACATCGAAAACTATATTTTGGTTCTGTATAATGTGAAAAATTGGTAAAAATATATGTTTTTGAAATTTGATGTTACTCTTTCTAAAAGTAAATAAAAACTTTAGGTACTGATAACAATCCGTTTGGTTCTATGGAATTTAAAGAATTTGCACATGAGCTTTGAATTAAAGTAACCAAAAGCAGCCCAAGGTACCCCCAATCCAACAGACTCGCCGAGAAAGGAGTAAAAACGTTTAAAAGTCCAATTTAAGAAGGGGACTGACTTCCGGATTTCATTATTAGATTATAACAACACACCCTTATTATTCAGTCAATTCCCCCAGCACAACTGTTTTATAGCAGACGATTAAAATCAAATCAAAGCTACTAAAAGCTACTAAAACCAAAAGCAATAGGGAAGACATTCAAGGAGGAAAGGAAATATCAGGCTCAACAAAAGAAAACAAACGATATGAAATCAAGGGATCTTTGTGGCTTGGGAAAAGGAGCGATTGTTAGGTTTGTGTCACTCAAAAACTCTATTGGCAAGGTTGTGAAACAGGGGAAGTTGAAGTTGCCACGATCTTATATTATCAAATTGGGCAACAGAATTATTCAAAGAAACCAGCAACACTTAATTCCTTTACTCTGGAAAAGAGAAAGCAGAACGCGAGACTATTCATTTGCAATGGAAACAGATAATGAAGATAGAAACAAAAATGATAAAGCTAAGGAAGAATCGTCAGAAGTTAGTAATATCCAGATGTTACAGCATCAGTCAAAAGATATAACTCCTGCTCTAAGAAGATCAAAATGCAATTGACGTATTCCTGACTACTATGGATGTCCATTCCGCCTGGCATAGCAACCAGCTAAAAAAGGAAGATGTACCGAGATGTAAAGATGTTTACTAAGAATACCTTCCCTCGGGGTTACCATGAGACTGGCACAATGTCACAAGGGTACTTGTAAATTAAGGTATAAATGCTTTGTACAGCTAATGACTTTTAACAATACATTTCTTAATCGTTTTAATTTACTTCATTACACTACCAACAACGAATTTTCCACCACCATCCAAAAAATCAAAGCCCCGTGATATTGTGAAGTTCAAACCCCTGCTGATGATGACATCGAGTCATTTTATTCGAAAATGCGTGGGCAATTAGCTGAGACTAGAATGGAACTAGAACTGTTTGATTTTGTAGTGCAATGGCCAGCGTGTTGGACAAAGGAACAGTATGATTATTTCCTAAGAACCTACAATTCTTCTGTCGTAATAAATATATTGGGTGTAGAATTTGTAGTGATGTCAGTAGTGTAGGTATTGATAAGAAAAAGGGAATAAAAATAGCCGAAGAGTGGAAGGTGTGTCGCGTTTGTCCTTAAAATGACAAATTTGTAGCACAGAAGTCTCTCAGGAAGAAAATTCTCAAGCACAATGACTGCCAGTCAGAAAAGTGCAGAAAAGTGTTTGGAGGAGAGCGGGAAGAGGCTTTTTGAAGAGTGTGCAACGAAAGGAAACACTAGGTTTAAGGAAGTGATAGCGAGATGTATTAGCACTACATATTTAGTAGCGAATAAGAACCGTCCATACACGGACTATCCAGACCTTGTTTCATTGCAAGCAACGAATGGATGCGACATGGGAACTATTTTGCATAGAAAGGACCCATGTATAGTTCGCCACCAACACTTTTATATATTAATATACAAGTCTAGAGCTTATAAAAAATATTTTTATTTTACTGATACTGTATTTGTATGGGAAATTATAGCAAAAAATAGAATGTTGCAAAAACGCAACTGTCAGCATCCTAGGTTATGCATGAATTTTTCTGCAAGTGCATACATCTAGAGTAGAGTTATGATTTTTTTGAATGCCCCTATTCCCGGGGTTGGAAATTATGAACTTCTACCTAAAGTGAAGAAATATGACTATTTTTTTGTATTTACTTACAAAAACCTTGTGCACCTGTAGGCCTAAAGGAATAAAAGTACATTTCCACGAAAATATATAAAATTTGTATTTGAATGAAAAAATTACAGATTATTACCAGCTACAAATTTTATATTTAAGTGTTTGTCACTTTTGTATGTCTTGTGCAGCTCTTCCATAAACTTCACTGCCCTCTCTGCAATGATATTTGTTCGGGGGACGTCTATAGCAGATGGATCTTCAACCGAGTGAGTCTTGAAGAAGATGCAAGAGCATTCTGTAGTTCCTCAAATATTGCTTGAGAATACTTTTGGTTTGTAAACCAAGCAGTCGCCCATGAGTTAGAAATAAAGTCACAAACGGAATCCAAAGTATTCCTGTAGGTTTCTGGTAACAGAAAATACGCCAGCAAGGCATACGTTGCACGAGAATTCCACCTGGCGTTATGCAGGCATGGAAGTTTTCTCCATCGAATAACTGGAAGCTTTCCAGAGTTTTTGTATGATTTGTAGGCCTCGCACAGTTCAAATATGAATTTAAAATGGTCACACCATCCGGGATTCTTTTGCATGTCAGGCTAAACCTGTTCGGCTGCAAAAATTTTCTGGAGGTCGTCGTAATTCTTAACCACTTCATCCACAAATTTATAGTTAATGTTAGGGGCTTGAGTTGTTGTTGGTACATAGAAATCAAGCAAATGACGAAGAATTAAATCCAGAATGTGGTGCTGACAACCTATAAATTGGGGTGTTGGCAATTCTTTTGATAGGAATTCTCTCTGTAACTAAACAACAATACCTTTTTTTCGTCCCGTGTTTACTGCCATTGTGTCAGACACTATCATTTTAATACTTTTCCAGGCATCAAAAATATTCAGCAAATTTTCTAGTTCCTTATCTATACTTTCTGAAGAATCACTATCAGACACTAGAACTCCAAGATGAACTGCTCTGCTGGAGCTATTTGTACATACCACTTGATACTCCTTGTTAGAAATCTTTTGATTGAGATGGTGTTTGTAGTTAAATTCCTTTGTCTGAAAAGCTCTCACACACACACATGAAACTTGTATTGTTGATAGTCTATATTTTGATACGATTTGAGAAGCAGAATATGTCTGCTCTACATTGCGCTAAAAGGAACTCACTGTTCTGTAACAGTGTTAAGTAGCTGCTGACAAACAGCGTTGAAAAACTGGTGATGAAATGAAGCAGCCTCTTGCCCAGTTGCGCAATACTGATTATTACGTAATTGTGAATTGTGCTTATTGGTGGGAGGTTTTGAGCAAACAAAGGACTTCATCCTGAAGGTATTAGTGTCAGTCAAGCTTCTAAAACCCTGTTCAAGCTGCTCTGCACAGCACAATATATTAAATAATGACAATATACTTGTACTTTATAAGTTGCATGAAGTAAATTCCTTATCAAGTTTGGTCAATGTACTATAATATTCAAATGCGTTGGTGCGCAAAGTTTTTTTAAGACTTTTTGGATAAAAATGGTATATTTCGTCTTTTTATAAGAAAGTTCATTGAACCAGGACCCAGGAAACTAATTTTCTTACAAAAACCTCTGAAATCATAACCCTAATGTAGAGGCATGTTTTTGTTGCAAAAATGCAATGAGCGGCATAAATGGGTTAAAGTGTTTTTATGACTTTTTACATGGACCTTTATAGTTTTTTATGATTAGATTCTAGGAGGATTGATTAAAGGATAAATCTGGCGTAGCTTTCTTTTGTATTCCAAATTATATGAAAAAACAACAAAATCTATATTAATTACGAGCTTGGAATAGTTTATTGAACACAAGTCGCAAAACAAACTAAAATATACATGGAAATTATTTAAAAGTTACTTTTTGCAAGATTTCTTTACAGGCCCCTCCACAACCCAAAGTAGTAATGGTTTCCTTCCAGCCCCAGCCTGTTGCCCGCTGGGGTCTGGTAGGCCCCCAACATAAGCATTACAACCAGGCCTTGTTTATTATGTAGAACATAAGTGAGTCACTTATGAATACTATTGTTGGAAAGGGTTGGTCCTCAAAAGAACATAGGAAAGCTGAATATCAGATTTTGCTTCACTTGACCAAATTAAGAGACTGTTTTGTGTAATCCGCATCCTTGCAAAATTTATTTAAGCAATAAACTATTTGTATTATTCAATATCTGTGGGGTACAATAGCACCACATAGTAAAAAAGTAAACCGTTTCTAACTGTAAATAAACTAACAGCAAAAGCGTTCTGCTAAACGACTCAACCAAACTGAATCTTCCCATACCCGTAATTATTGCACCCGCAAAATCCTATGTATGTATGTATAAATAGAAATTATATTTAGTGGACCAAGAAATGCTGCTTCACATTCTTATATTCCATTTAATATTTACTGCATAAAAATGAACTAATAATAGTAGCATTAACATAAATTAAATTGTTTGTGATTGTGCATTGGAATTGAAAATTAGATCAATTCTAAATGAAAGAAAAAATTACAATATGTAGACATTAAATTAATAATATAATCAGACAATTATGGAAATTACTTTAACAATGTTTTTGGTTGATGTTCACATCAATTTATAGTTGGTAAACAAGTTATATTTCTCAGACTTTACTGTTGTAAGTGATGCTATTGTATTGTTGGGAGGCGTTTACTTAAGCGTAGACTTCTGTAAATAATGCATTTTTCAAGTGGTGGGTGTAGTGTTAGAGTCGATACTGACTGTTTGTTTTGATAAAAGTGATTACTCATTTTCGCCTATGCTGATTGCAGGACTGTTATGGTCCATCCTTTTCAAATCAAAAACAAGGCATACAGTTATTTTGAATTCTTTGAACTTTCTGTATTAAAATATTGTCCATACCAAGAAATGACTTTCCCCACATTTCAAACTCAAATTGTTTAGGCTGTTTTTGGAAAATATTCATTCAATGCTTTTTAAATTTGCAAAACTTATTCAACTTATTCAATAGTATATCTGCTATCATGCCGCTAAGGCTGCTATATCAATTTCAAAAACATGTTATGCATGTTATATATAGTATCATACACTAAAAAATGAATGGTATACAAATGTATGTAACACTTTGTAAATTACCTTTTTATAGTTGAATGAAAATGATAATAACACGTTGCTTTGAATCCCATTAATGGTTTTTTCCTTAATCTGACATAGAAATGCAATGCTTATAAGCTCTTAACAAAAAACGTAAATATTCAATAATAACAGGTCAACATTATAAATATTTCCATCCTATGTTATGTGCTTATTTACTTACATTATAAAACACATTTCTTTATAATATATGTAATGATGTAAGCATTTATGAGAAAATATGGGAAAAATTGGAAAACTATCAGTTCATACCTCCCCATTAATTTTTCTGGATCCGCCCCTGTCTGTATACACTAGTTTCGTGGAAAATACAACTTATGTTATTTTGCCCAGCAATTATTTTTATGTTATTATAGCCTATTCCATTTAAATTAAAAGATAATAGCCAAATTGGAAGATATCACATTCAACTGATATCAAATTTAAAAGTAAAGTTCTTTAAAGAATGTCATGACAACTAGAAAAACTCAGTTTGGTTCTTTAATGAATTGCTTTGAAGTATTTGGTTTGGAAACTTTGTATTCAAAGATCTAAATCAATTCTCAGTTCTATTAACTCATCGCATTAGAGACAGAAAGTTGAACAAATTTAAATTATCAAGCAAATTAATGTTTAATGGCCATTCTGTAATCTTCAACAATTTCATGCTAGAGCTGGGTGCTAGCTAGCTGAGCCGCCACCAATGACATATCTTAGGTCAGCCAGTTGCCGGAAAATTTAGATTCTGAGCCAATTGATAACTAAAACTATATCAAGACAGACGAAATGCGTCATAAAAAGGAAAGTACATTTAATGTGTTTGATGTGGTCGTGACATTTAACCTTGATTAGGTTAATCAGATTTACTGTAAGCACATGATGAACTTTTTTGCAGATATAATTTCACAATACAGCTTGCGTCATATACAGTTGTACAGGGCTAAAAGCCTTATAGAGTTTCTATATGGCATATTATACAGTCTAATCCAGTTCTATAGATGTCACTCAGCCAGCTACACTGCCGCTGCTGACCTTATCAGTTCTGTGCTGACAGCAGCGCCCACCACTACTATTACATGCTAATTAGAAAGAGAAAAGTTTTAGTGTTGCTCAAACTAAATTTCTTTTTACTAAAGCGAAACTTTAAAAATTCATATAACTTGAATGAACTTTAAAGTTTAAGTTAATAACAAGACCATATAAAGTCACATTTCAAATTTCAAAGAGCTGTTATTCAATTTATCCTAGTCTGAATTGAAAAATACATGTATTATTCAGTTTGGTTAAAAACTATATAAAGAAGTAATAAAATCAGTTAACAGACCAATATGGTTCTAGAAGTAAAGGCAATTTTTAAAACCCATTTTTATCAAAAATCAAAAAAAAATTTCAATCCTCCTTATTCTGCATAAACTTTGTCCATTTTGATATTTTTTCATTAACTAATGAAATTGGTTACACATAGAATCATTTTTTCATGTTTATATATAGTTGATATCCTAGGCATTCTGGCACACATTATTTTATGTGCAAATGGAATAATTTTCAAAATCATCCAAACATCCTCAATATTTATAGTTATGGCCTCACCTCATGCTGTACACCATTTTGTAGCACTTCAAAAAACTAAAAAGCCATATAAACTTTCCCGGGTTTTCATTACTTTTCTTGTCAAGATAAGTGTTTAAAGTTTCCATTAAATTTCACTATTATGCAATGGAAACATTTACATGCAATACGAATTTAATACTGGGAAACTTAAAAGTAGACAAGCTACAATTTTCAGAGATCACTGAATTTCAATTGATTATAACCAATTAATTAAATTATGATTCCATATGATTAAAAAATACAATATAACAACTTAGTTTAAGGAATTTTGTGTTGTCATTTGTGTGTTTGCTTCATTATTAGGTCACTGTTTGTCTACAAATTGCTATAAGCTGCAAGCAAGGCTAACTGCTAATGTGCAATTGTAAATAAAATTTCTCAACATATTGCTTTTAATGTTGTATTAAAATATATCTTAGAAATTGTAAAATGTATGTAGGCAACATCTCTGCATTTTCGAAAATAGAAATACTTTTGCTTGCTAAAATCTTCCTCCCTCGACTTCGACTCTTTCTTTCTAGACCTTGGTTTATGCAGCTTACTCTACTTGCATTTTCTAAACTAAAAATACTGCCACTTGCTCGACTCTTTCTTTCTAGACTGATTTATGCAGTTTACTCTACTTGAGTTTTCTAAACTAAAAATACTGCCACTTGCTCGACTCTTTCTTTCTAGACCTTGTTTTATGCAGCTTACTCTACTTGCATTTTCTAAACTAAAAATACTGCCACTTGCTTGACTCAACAAAAAAATTTCTGAAGATGATCAATAAATGATTGTAATGCATCAAATTTGTTGTATGAAATAATGCATTTATGTAGCATTTCCTTATCATATATATTTGTATATTCAATATATATATATATATTTTTTTTCTAATCTAAAAATACTGGCACTTGCTTGGCTCATCCAAAAAGGGTGCTGATGATGCTAGGCCATCTTTTAGCAATTTTGGAAAAGGGTTGGCTGCACCATTGTTTTAACACTTTGTAGCAGGTAACATGAAAGAGGCAGTTCTAATATCTATTATAAAAATTGTGCTTTATGCAAAAGGGTTTTGTTCTTTTTACAAATGTTGTTTTAAAAACATTGACACTAAGCTGGCTGGACATTGGACATCCCTTACAAAATCCGGGTTGTGCACTGGTTTATTGATCTACTGTATTAAAATATGTTTATGCGTCAGTCATAATTGTCAATTGCATGCCTACTAAAATAGTGGAAAATCTGATAAAAAATTTAGAAAATAGATTGCTTGAAAATATAGAATCTATGAGTTTGACTGATTAAACATTTATATTGTCATTTTTAGTTTAATGGTTTCCCAATTTTTTAACATGACTTGATGATGTGAAGTATAGCTCCACTTTTTAAGAATGAACAACTGGTCATCTTAGTGTTCTAATCCTTAAAATTTCTACATAATGAGCTCCTTTTGCAACAATTGCCATGACTTGCTGACAATCCTCTATATACAGAGGTTGAGTCTAGAGTCCAGAGTTAGTTCTGCCTTTGGTGGTACATTTCTAGGCGTTAAGATCCAGACCCGGATCATGGTTTTACCCACTGTTTAGTCTACTGACTGGTACAGTAACCCCACTGTGCAGTAAAATGACCGATATGTTTACTTAACAAAACGTTACAAATGATAATGGAAATGTTCACCAGCGACATGCATTCAAGCATTTTCTAAAGACCATATCAAAAGTAATAATTTGCTCAATGCTACTGGTTAGCTCGGTTTGAAGCTTGGGAAGGAATGGATTCCTGGAAAAAACGTTCTTCAGAGAGCCCAATAATTAAAAACCAACAAGTCAAATGAGGTGCTCGAGCAGGTCACAGACCTCAAGACATGCCGTGGTTTCCGAAAATCTCTGAAGAAGCTGCATAGTGGCCACAGCAGTGTAGTCCAAGGAAATTTTTGTGACACATGGATCAATTTCAAGAAATAGAAGTGCACACATTCAATTGCATTGGTAAGGAAATTTCTCTTATATATTATGTTATTAAAAGGCTGCAACCATTGATATTATAGTAATAACTTATATACATGTGCATGAATTCCTTCCTCAAATTTCCAGACGTAATAAAATGATAAACATTTGCATGCTATTCATTTTCAATTTTCTCTTAAGTGGAATTTATGACTAATATTTCATTCTAATATATTATCATCTTCAATACATCCTAAAACATAATAAGTATATTTTTTCTCTAAAAAATCACTTCTCACAATTATGTTTTAGATAATGAGTCTATACGTGTGATGTATGGGACATTAATTCTTTATGAATATCAGTGATCAACAATTAGTTATGAAGGCATAAAGGCGGTTAGTTATAAAATAATATGGTATCAGCCTTGTTTTTGTCAATTAACTACCGTTTTGAATTGGAATATATTAAATTAAAAAGGTAAATAAGTTATTAGTTAGACAGTTTTATGTACTCAGAGAACAATTAACGAAGTGGTTAACATTGTTTCAATTTGGTATAAATAATTCTAAACCATGAATTTAACAATACAACATATCAATAATTATAAAATTAATATATTAATTTAAGAACCATACTATACCTTTGAACACTATCTGATTTTTCATAATATGTTGGGACACTACTTTGGACTTGAGAATTGCATGTTGGGTTGTCTTGCTGGAACCACCTTCTGCAAAGCTCTAGCACATTGTGTCATCTAATTGTCTTTATTGCGAAAAACATCTTCCACTAAAAGCATGCGCTGTTCAATCATCAGCATCATTGTCACTTAAGCTAAGTAATTATTTTAAACTTGCTCTACCAATTTTATCAATTCTTTATTAAATGCATTAATGGGTTTTTCCACGTAATTTTCATGTAGCGTAACATATTTTTTGCTAATAAAAACCATTACTATGGCCAATTTAGTCAATTACACTAAGCACGTCCTGAATTTTGATATCAGAACTATCTTTGACACTATATTCTAAATTGAAATATAAGCACAGAAATGTGTTATGCTACAGGACAGCTTATATGGAATGATCAAAACACAGAATTTTCTGTGCACAGCGACTTTTTGGACACTCTGTATAAGCATGCAATTTTTCCCCAACGTTCAGGCGCGGCCCTAGAAAATTTCGAATGGGGCTAGTTATTTTTTCTAAAATTATTATAATTATTTGCAAGTTGTTCAAAATCTAATGGGGATTTTCCAAATAAATTGAGGTACATATTTATAGACATGAAAAATAGTTTTCTTAAGGCGCCTTTTATTCATGCGGGAGCATAGTTTTTGAAAAAATGGTTTCTATCTTAGGAAAACCACTACCAATTACCAGTATTTTCTATAACAATCTTCGCATAAAAAATCGCAATTTAATATTTAGCTTAGATAGTTTTTGAAAAGGTTGGTTAGACTACCAGGATAGAGTAGTGTCTGAAGTATAAAATAAATCATAATAATATTAAAAACGATTGCGCAAATATACTTTAATACTTAGCATGAAATATATATATATATACATATATATTGGTGATTTGTAACAAAGTTTTCACATATATTGGTGCTTTGTAACGCTCACCACATATATTGGTGTTATGTAACCAAATGGTGTTTTGTACATAGGAAAAAAATTTATATTTTTTCATTTTTATTTTTCGTGATTTTTATTTATATTTGATAATACTTAGTCTCTATTGATATATTGTTATCAATTTCGTTTGACCTTTATGTTTGTAAAGTGTAAAAAACTATGCACTAATTCAATTATTTCTTTTAAAATAATTTCTAAAAACGGAGATATTTTTTGTGCATATTTTGAATATCAAATGTTATTCAAGCCAAAGTTCTACACTGTACTAAACATATTTTATTTTTAGCTGTATATTAAGTCTTAGTATTGATATTGTAAAAATTGTCATGTAAAAACTGCTAATGTTGAAAGTAAATGTTACAAAGAATAACTTATTCAAAGAGGTATTTCACTCAANTAGATATATATATATATATATATGTAATTAATAGAGAATTTTTTGAAAATATTGACGTATTTCATCATAGTAAAATCGGAATTTGTATAATGATAATGTATCAGTCAATATTTCTGAAGATATGTACATTCTGTATTTGGTGTAATTTAAAATTTACATTATTAGACTATTTTACAAAAATATTGTCTCAGATTTATATAACTTAGTATATGTACAATATCACATGATATAATAACATAGGGTTTGCACTTTGAATTTACATGAATTTCCCCCATTTCAGTATTTTTTCCAAATACATTTTATGAAAATACACATTTTTCTATATAAAATAATCATTTTTATTAAGATTTGTAAACGTTAAAACACTTACAACAAGATTGGATATTCAATGTCAAAAAACTGACCTAAAGCTCAGTATCGGATCAAAATGTTTTTATGATATTTATATACATGATTAAGCCTTATTGTAAAAGATTTGACGTTCGTGGCATAGTAGTCTAAAAATACAGATTTTTCCATAAAATCTCTCTACTGAACAATTATAATTTTGGTCGGTAGATGTTTTTAATGATATAAAATTTGTGGTTAAATTTTAAACTTTAAAATATCCCTGAAAGCTCTGAAACAGCTTAGTTAGTTTCTCACCAACATCGCTATTATTGGAAGATTTGTTAATTAGTTTTCAATATTTGGTCAAATCTTGTGAATTTGGCCCGGTTCCGTACATCTATTTATAGTCTCATACTGAGATAAAATATCCAGATATTACGCATATATAGATAAAGTTGAATAGTAAACGGAGGTATTACAGTTTAGCAAATAAAAATTCGAATACAATGACAAATGCTAAATTACACAATTGCAATTGGGAAATTAAATTTGATCCTTGTTCCGTGGGACTAATTTAAGTGCGTGTGTTCATTTGGAAGATTGAGATAACTCTACATTAACTAAACAATTACAGCTCTACTCACAAATTGCGTCATAACTCGGCAGACGAAGGCTATTGCAAATGTGAGGCGCAAGTGCAATGCTCAGTCTTAAGGAAATTAAAACTTTCAGGTATTACATTAGCATTATCTTGGAGCAAAAAATAACGAACTTAACAAACTCCCAAATATCTGCTTGCAGACTATTTGTCAACATTTAAAATATAGATTAAACTAAAATAGACGTATTAGGCTAGAATGTGTTTTTATAGCACTAGCTATTACACGTAGGTTTAGGGCTTGTTGTGTAAAGCGAAAGAAACTAGAGCTCAAATTCCATAGAGATCAAGTCAAATGGTGATTCCATATTTTACGGGACATCAAGTCCATCAATAACTGCAGTTTATACCATTAAAAATTCATCGGAATCTGAAGAAAATGATTCCGTGTTGAGTGGTGCTATTACCATTGATGTGCAATGTGCTGATTTCAGTATTTAAAAATGTGAGCAAATTCAGCAGTGAGTTGTACAGCTGAAGACCTTAAGATTGATCACGTAGTTTCAGCAGTAATCAAGCGTCATGAAATTGTATTGAGAATATAAATATACAAGCTAGGATATAATTGTTTGAAGAACTGGTTTGGTCCTTTTCTTCTTAATAACCATTCAACCAAATTGTGTTTCAACCGGAGATTGCAAGTCATCAATGTGGAAAAGTTGTCCACTCTTGGGTCTTGGCTAGCATTTCTGCTTTTAAAGAAATTTGTTTATTGTTTCTGTTGTCTTAATTTTCCCAATAAGATCACAATGCGGTTAAATCACTGGAGAGGAAATTCTCCAAAACACTGTAAATTGCTTAGAATGTAGAAAGAAATAGGAATAAATTGNAGTTGTCCACTCTTGGGTCTTGGCTAGCATTTCTGCTTTTAAAGAAATTTGTTTATTGTTTCTGTTGTCTTAATTTTCCCAATAAGATCACAATGTGGTTAAATCACTGGAGAGGAAATTCTCCAAAACACTGTAAATTGTTTAGAATGTAGAAAGAAATAGGAATAAATTGATGAAGGAAGTTATTGATATTAAACTTGAGTCACAAATTTAAAGGGAAAAAGTAAATGGAGGGGGCGGGATCTTACTACAAGTTGCTCATCATGCAAAACCGAATTTGGAGCTAAGAAGTGTCGCTGTATTTGAGTGATTCTGGCAATGTGAGAAACTTCCTTCCCTTTTTATATCTTGTACATAACGTCGATTCTATTCTTCTGTAAAATATCAAATCTGATGTCTAGCTTATACTTTTCACTGAGAATGATTTATTAAAAATAAACTAGCAAATTTTGTGATTAGCTGTTGGCCAAATACGTAGGTGTCCAAATCAATGCTTTAGCAATTTTATGATTGAAGAATTCAAAAATTATAGCTTACAAAATCAATTTTAGTAATTGAAGTTTGGCTCTTAATTTCTTAAAATACTGAGATTCGGCAAATAATATACATAATATTCATTTANCACGTAGGTTTAGGGCTTGTTGTGTAAAGCGAAAGAAACTAGAGCTCAAATTCCATAGAGATCAAGTCAAATGGTGATTCCATATTTTACGGGACATCAAGTCCATCAATAACTGCAGTTTATACCATTAAAAATTCATCGGAATCTGAAGAAAATGATTCCGTGTTGAGTGGTGCTATTACCATTGATGTGCAATGTGCTGATTTCAGTATTTAAAAATGTGAGCAAATTCAGCAGTGAGTTGTACAGCTGAAGACCTTAAGATTGATCACGTAGTTTCAGCAGTAATCAAGCGTCATGAAATTGTATTGAGAATATAAATATACAAGCTAGGATATAATTGTTTGAAGAACTGGTTTGGTCCTTTTCTTCTTAATAACCATTCAACCAAATTGTGTTTCAACCGGAGATTGCAAGTCATCAATGTGGAAAAGTTGTCCACTCTTGGGTCTTGGCTAGCATTTCTGCTTTTAAAGAAATTTGTTTATTGTTTCTGTTGTCTTAATTTTCCCAATAAGATCACAATGCGGTTAAATCACTGGAGAGGAAATTCTCCAAAACACTGTAAATTGCTTAGAATGTAGAAAGAAATAGGAATAAATTGATGAAGGAAGTTATTGATATTAAACTTGAGTCACAAATTTAAAGGGAAAAAGTAAATGGAGGGGGCGGGATCTTACTACAAGTTGCTCATCATGCAAAACCGAATTTGGAGCTAAGAAGTGTCGCTGTATTTGAGTGATTCTGGCAATGTGAGAAACTTCCTTCCCTTTTTATATCTTGTACATAACGTCGATTCTATTCTTCTGTAAAATATCAAATCTGATGTCTAGCTTATACTTTTCACTGAGAATGATTTATTAAAAATAAACTAGCAAATTTTGTGATTAGCTGTTGGCCAAATACGTAGGTGTCCAAATCAATGCTTTAGCAATTTTATGATTGAAGAATTCAAAAATTATAGCTTACAAAATCAATTTTAGTAATTGAAGTTTGGCTCTTAATTTCTTAAAATACTGAGATTCGGCAAATAATATACATAATATTCATTTACAAAAAACTTAATAAAAAAGCTATGCACACATTCAATAGAATTGTAGATCGTGTGAAATAGTTTTCTGTTAAAGTGAAATATTTCACGCTTTCATATTTCAAAATCAAATGTAGGTAGTAGAAATAATTAATTGAAAGCTGAAAAAATGATTGGTTACATTTATCCAACGATTCAATTGGCTATCAAATCTCTTTAATAACTGTGTATATGCGCAATTAATATAATTTTCAAAATGCGTCGCCGCAAAGTTTCTATTGAAAGTCTGTATTTAGAAAAAGATGTCCCCTTCTTGGAGAAACGCTTTATTAATGAAATAAAAGGTAAACTTAATTTTGTTACATTTTTATAATTTTTTTTCAGGTAATGGAGTGTTTGCTACGAAAGAAATCCCCGTTGGAGACTTCATTGCAATTTATCGAGGTGTGAAGCATTGGGGACCACGACCACTAGATACATACAAGAATTTATATATTTATGAACTTGGGTCTCAATGGAATACAGCAAAAGCAAAGGACATGCAATGCTGGTATCTTTGATATTAGGAATTCTTATATGTGCTTAAATCACATACGACATTTTAAAAATAATTCATTTTAAATTAACATCAACAATTTCAATCAATTGTTCACTATAAAGACAGAACATGAAAAATGCATAGCTTTTTGAATTGCAATTACTTTAAATTTTTACTTAAAACAAAAAAATAAAATTGCTCTTTATCTTTGTTCTTAATGTAAAGAGATTCCATTATTTTTAAATTCTTGGTTCATTTTAATATTGAAATTTTTTATGCTTGGTTGATGTTTATGCAGACGTATTTCAGATGTTAGATGCCCCTTAATATGTTCCTTTGCTCTTGTAATTAAATGACATGTTTCACCAGTGTATGATTTTTAACAATCGTCACAGTTATATTCATGAAATACAAATGAAATCAAGTCTAATTTATAACTTAATAGATCTTGTAGTTTACTGTAAATTTATGTTGCCGCAATTTTGTTCTGATGATTTTTTAAAAATCGAAAACGTTGAACGTTGTGGTTTGTTCCAATCAATGTATCTCAGTAACTTATGCAATATATATATATATATATATATCATATATGTATGTATTGAGGAATTTTATCGCAAATTTTTCCTGTGTTAATGGGCTATTCTGCTTATATTCACCTTGAACTTGAAGGCTATCAAATTTAATGAAAAAATGTATTTAGTTGCACAAAATGGAATAGAATAAGAAATTTAGAACTTTATGAATGATTTTATTTAAATGAAATATAGTCTAGCAACAACAATGCGAATTCAAACATGTGAAAGTCGATGAGACATTTTCTCTTAAATTTGATATTTTTTATTATTACAATTCGAAAATTTGAATGTAGATTAGGACTAGACTGACAACAAATAGGNTATATATATATATATATATATATATATATATCATTAGTGCTAATATACCATACATTAATGGGCATCTCTGTAGTTATCTGTTAAATCGTTTTTGTTAAAAAAATTTCACCAACAAGAAATTTCTAAATTCGAATTCAATATCAAATCCTCCCAGCGCCCAAATTCCGAATCGCCTCTCTGCCGTGAACGGCATTAATGAAAATGAAAGTTTCATAAACATTCTTAGTGTGATGCATTCATCAAATATCAAGGTTTTGAATTTCCTGATATAGTAATAAATGTATAAGTGTCTTACTTTCTTAAAATATGTTTTGCAGATTTTAAATTTATCATTTGAGTATAATTTTAATGAGTGATGTTGCTACAGTCAGACATTCTAGTTGTTATTTCTTTACGAAAACATTGCGCGTGTGTCTCAAATCACCTCGTGTAACCATTCTAATGTGATTGGTAACCCTGTTTTCGTCACAACAACATTTATAATTGCAATGTTGTTTAATCACTTACGGGTGATGGAATTTTGTAATATATATATATATATATATATATATATATATACAGTACTGGGCAAAAGTTTGGGAGCACTTTCCAAATTTAAAAATTTTTGTATTTTACACTAAAAAATGCAATGTAGAAACAATATAATAACACAATGTAGAAACAATATGATAACATCATGTAGAAAGTAAATAGTTAATTCAGAAAAACTCACAAATATTTTGTATGTCCACCATTATTGGCCAAACATGCAGCAATGCGATTTGACATTGATTCGACCAGCTTTCTACAATAATCATCAGTAATCTCTGTGCATCATACCACTTTAATTTGCTCCTTCAGATCGTCGAGTGATGTACATTGGCGCTTCCTCAGACAGTTTTTGATTTGATGCCAGCAATTTTCTTTGACGTTGAGGTCTGGGGAGTTTCCCATTCAGTTCTCAAGCAGCCGAAAGTCTTATGATGCAAACCACTGTTTCCCAACTTTGGCGCCTTAGCAAGGAGCACCATATTGTTGTAGTACAGATGTTCCACAAAGCTGCATAAACATGGGAACTTTCTCCTGAATTAGTTTGAGGTAGGCTTTGGCTGTGGACTGTCTCGTTGTGAGGAACAAAATGCAGACCATCACGCCCATTCACAGTTATAACACCCCAAATCATTACAGAAGGTGCTGAGTGGACATTTAGTTGCTTGTAATCTGTGTTGAATCTTTGGTTCCTTGGTCGTTGAACGTGTGACCGGTATGACGTGAACTGGCAAATCTTGGATTCGTCACTAAAAATTACTTGATAGCACATCTCAGGGGTGTAGTGTTGTTATTGCCTGCAGAAGTGCAACCGGTCTCAAATGTTCTTCAAAGACAATCGGGGTTTGGCCTCCCGTTTGCACGATGGAACGCCAAAGGTAGTATTCAATCGACGCCTAATGGTGCATGTTGATACATTTTGCACTACCGCACCTAGTTTTGCATTAACTTCAGAAGATGAAGCGAATGGTTGATTGACCACGTAAAGGTGAATGAGATTGTCAGCCTGAGGGGTTGTCACTTTTGGTCTTCCAGACTGCTTGCAAGAGGAAAAATTTTGCAGTTGCTGATAGCGAGAAACACTTCTGGATACCGAAGATAATGACACGCCCATCCTAACAGCTATAGCGCGATAATTGTACCCCTCCTCGTACAAGATATGAATTCGAGCACACTTTGTTGGTGAAATTTTACTACCACGGACCATATTTCACACTATAATGATAGTGCTTTTTCAGTGAAAATGTATTGTATGTAAATCTAAAGTTGTGTTAATTTGATTGGCTAAATGAATCTGTTGTAAATTCTAAGAAAAAATTGGGAATTACAGGAATTTCACAAAGTTTCCAGGAAATAGCATAAAACACGCCTTAGACAGGTTACTGTTCCCAAACTTTTGGCCAGTAATGTATATACATATATATATATAAGGGAGTAAGAAGTATATCTTAAAGCATTTATCTAAAGTGAAATATTGACAAGTGAAATAACTCAGTCTTGTACTCAGATATATTTATATTTGTATTTTGCATAACTGATCTTATGATAATGGCACGTTAATGCAGTTATAAAGCTTCAGAAAAATTGATAATTGTTCCTCAAGTATTTGTCTATTTTACTAGAGCATGATATTCCTGTTTGATTATGCTGATCACTGAATTGGAAATACAAATAATTAAACGAAATATGTGATTAAAAAGGGCCCATGTCAATTAAATTGTGTGAAAAATATTACATTGATCCTAGTTTCTCACTACTCATTTTTGGCAATAATTAATGGACTCTCTAAAGAAGTACAGGTACATCATAGGCAGGGATCGTTAGATTTTAATCGCGATTAATCGTATGAAAAAAAATGTTGGCGATAGATTAATCGTAATCGCTGCTGCTAGGAGATTAATAATCGCGATTAATCGTCGATTAATCTACTTCTGATTAAAAATATTCAAAATACAATATATCAATTGAAAGATATTCCAAATAGAAAATATCAACTATTATTGTTATTTGAGATTATTTCCTGAAGTCATTTTACTCCACATGTGCTTGTTAGGGTAAAGAAATATTTGTATCTCTAAGTTGAGGGGTAATAAACGATTTTGGTAATCAGATAGAGCATATCCAGCTTTGCTGAACAGTGTCTCAACCTGGTTTGATAAAATCAAGGATCCTTATATATAGAATTAGGCGACATCCGACGCTTCCTAAGTATGTTAGATGCCTAATCATCACGCTCTTCTTCTATGCCCGGTGTTAAGGTTTTCTTTTGTAAAACATCCCTAGTTGAAAACTCTTTAAAAACTTTGCAGAAACTTCAATTTACATTAAAATCTTTGAAGAAATTGCAGATCTTTAAAGAAAAGTTATTTTTTAATTCAAGATCTTTAAAGATACGCAATTCTTGTATAAAATTAAAGAAATTACAGATCTTTAAAGAATATAAACTTTTATCTTAAGAGATCTTTAAAGAAATA
>CABFPE010001018.1:111608-125454 GCA_900660155.1 Hofstenia miamia | reverse complement strand
TTATGCATGTTTTAATATGAGATGATTATACATGGTTATATAAATATATATACATAAATAATTTTAATGACTCATTTAAAATAATTGCCCAATCTCAATGATATAAAAGTTTCCTTAGCAAATCCCGGTTTTGCTAATAATAATTAATCTTAAAGCAGTGTGTCACGCAGAGTAAAGTCATTGATGACACAAGAATAGTGGCCATAGATAAGATCAAACCGAAAATGACAACACGCAACTGAATGCATAAGCATCAACTTAATTAGAATAATCTAGATTAATCGAGCACGCTGTTTACGATTAATCTAATTTACTTGACCAACACGATAGATTAATCAATTAGATTAAAGTCGATTAATTGCGTTGACGATTAATCATGTTGGATCGATGATCATAGGTGTATTTCATAATTAAATTTTAAAAAACGCGAGAAGGCTTGATTTACTTTAGAGTGAATATTTAAACCAGGTTTTTCGTTTATTGGTACAGCTCAATTAGAGTTGGCTGGTTACTACTTACTAGTGAATATATATATATATATATATACATAATGAGTCGTTATTCAACTGAGCTATAGAGCTTATATGTCCCGGCACAGTTGAGAAGGGGGAGAGTAGTTACAAACACAGGTTGTCTAGTAGTTAATTTCCTAAACTTCAGTAGTTCCAATTTCATTTTACTTGTAAAAGCAAAATACACGTTTAAGGGCTGCTCTCAAACAGAGATGGAAGTGGGGTAGATTTTTGTAAACTGTCCCCGTCCCCCGCCTCACACCATTGGTACCCTGCCCCACTTTCCCGTGTTGAAATCTGCACTATATTGCCCCACGCTTTATGCTCTACCGCCCAAAATTGTCCCACTAAAAAAAGTCCTTAAAAACAATTTGCGATATCTTATTGTTCCATAATTGTTCTATGACTGTTTTTATAGCACAACACCAAATTACTAATGCCAAATATTTTCAATCCTTATTGCCTAGAAGATACAGAATCATTTTTTCAAATTTCATCTTTACCATTGCTACGAATGGAAATCCAATGACAAACTTAATGCCAACAGATTAAAAACATTATCAATAGCAAAATAAAAATAAATTTTAACTCTATAAAACTTTTATAAAGCTAATATTTTATGCAATATAAATGCTAGCGTAATTGTACACCTTCCAGAGTAATTGCAAAGCCTATTGACAACAAATCTCATCCAAAATATCTTGTTGGCATTATTGAATAGACGAATCAAATTCACCAAGAGTTAACAATGCATGATAATAAATTTTTCAAAATTTTCAATTAAATAAAAATTTTATCAAGCAGGGAACTTTGATGCAAAAAATCATTCTAAAACTCTAAAATTGGTTAGTTTTTGATTCAGTTTTCCTAAATTCAAGAGTGTTTTTGCCCCACTTGCTACATGGGTTATGGTCACTTTAAAAAATCTACGCAATACCCACCCGACCACTCCACCCAAACCTGCCTCATAGATCCACCTGCCTCACTTCCATCCGTGCTATTAATTACGATTGCGCTCCTAAACAATTTAACTGAAACAAACAGTGTCAGAGGCTCATATAGATTATGATTAAAATTAAAATTACTATTTTTCAAGGAATCGAATGTACAACAATTTGTTTATATAATTTTGGTCTTCTGATATACATGAATGACATACATGTATAAAATAACTATTTCTTAGAAAAGTCTGTCCGACTAAAAATATTGCGAGGTTTGACGTGGGAACAGATAAATCTACTTGTTTATATTAAGGGTACGGGCATACTTTAGCTTATTTACAAGAACTTTAAATACATCTAAAATAACTCAAATAAATTTCTGATAAGTAAAATTCTGAAAAATTAATATGTACAATATATAATAATATAATCAATGTTTGTGTGAATGTTTGTGTAGGTGTTCAATGTTGGATGTATGTTTCGAATGCATGAAGTGTATTACCGTCCTCTAATGTATATTATTTTATTAGAATAAATAATATAAAAAATAATTAACCAAAAATTAATATGTACAATATATAATAATATAATCAATACACACACACACACACCCCCACACACACATTTATTCTATATATATTTTATTATTATTTTATAAATACATGTATTTGTAGTTTGTAGTTTTTTTACTGTTATTTATTTACAGCAATAAAATTTGCTTTGCCTCTTAAGGGGGTGCCATACGATTAGTCTTTTGACTATAGTCAAAATTGCGGTTTTGCATTCTTTTGTCTATTAGTCAAAAAATTTCACTAATAATCAAATATTTTGACTAATAGTCAAGAGGTTTCTGACTAAATTGCATTGCATATGCATGTATAAAAATTACTAAGTGGAGTCGCTATAATTACATTTCAACTGTAGGTGACGGGAGAACATTTCGGATGATGTATTAAATAGGCCTCATACTCTACGCTCACGAATGTGTATTGAATAGTTAATTGATCACTCATAAACAAGCGCATTTGTAAAGAATTATGTAAACATTTAACCCAATTAGCAGGTTGCAATAGAAAATTCAAAATAGCTACGCAATCAACTAGCCTTTGAAACAGCTCTCTCTCCAATGCAATGGAATTGGGTTTAAAACACGCTACAACAATTTCGACTATAGTCAAAAGACTAATCGCGTGGCACCCCCTTTATTATTATTTTCAATACTGTTCTTTTCTTTTAACTAACCTAAATTCGAAACATCGTATGCTTCTATCAAAGACATTTAATTGGTGTATAAAAACTCTAAACTTTGCACAAAAGCATGATGAAGCATCAGTATATCGTAATAAATATAAAATATTATCTCCGTTCTATCAAATTCATATGCATATGCTATCTATCTTATTTAAATTCAAATCTCTGCAAACATCTCTCCTTTTCCTTAATGACTATATTAAATTAAATGAGCGATCGCAAAAATCTGTGTTGATATAAAACTCCTTTTCCTTAATGACTATATTAAATTAAATGAGCGATCGCAAAAATTTCTGTTTAGATAAAATTCAAATGGCTTTCATCACATATCAATTAAATTATGGAATAATTTAGATTATGAAACGCGAATAGAAAAAAACTATAAGAATTTTAGAAAAACAGCACCTACACAAACATTCACACAAACATTGATTATATTATTATATACTGTTATGTGTTAGTTTGTAGAATTTTGTGTACTTTGAGGAATAAATTTGCTTATACTCTTATTATTATTATTATTTAATTATTTGAATGCATATCTATACATAAGTTGCTAAACCTATGTTTCCATGTGCTTCATGTAGTATTAATTTTAGTTAATAAATATCATTTTTTGGATCTTAAAACATTTCACATTCAGTTGAAATTAAATCTATATCACTATCATCACTTCTAATTCTTGTAAAAGTCCCTCAAGAGAAATACCAACCTTTTTTATAATTTTTATTGAAAATCCATTGAGAATATACTGTATTGTATCTCAAATAGAACATTGCATGGACAGTCGAAAATCGGAAAAATTTGACATACGAAAATTATTGTTGAAAATTTACTAAGAAAGCGCACAAACTGATAGCAAACTAGCAAGTTTTTCATTGAAATCACTCCTGGGATTTTAAAGTTATGCAAAAAATTGAATTTATTTCATTTTTAACCCCATTTTGTATGTCAGAAGGCTAAAGAAAGCAAGCATCACACCTAAGGTTACCAATTCCAAAATCAAACGGATCCATGCAATTTACTTATCTTTCTATTTTAGGATTGATGGATCAATAGATAATGGTATCGCATCATATATTAATGACAGTTGTGATAAGCCGAATGCTCGTGTAAAAAAATTAAAGTAAATAACGAAATTTACTTAGCATTTTATGCGATAAAAGACATTTCAATTGGTTAGTTGTTTTTTTATAATATAGCATTCTGTAGCAAAAAAATTGTTAGCAAAATTGTATAGTTAAATATCAAAACATGGGAAGAGGTGTAATGTAGCTTCATACGATAAATTAATTACAAATACTAATTAAAAAATTAAATTGATGTATAAAATTATCGCACGACTAAGCATGATCATATTGCAGCTTTAAAATTATATTATTTATTATTTTAGCACACTAAACACAAATCTACACAACACTAATGAAGTGACACCATATTTGAAAAATTATTATTGCAAATATTAAAGTTATATATGTATTTGATTTTTATATTTAAATTTAAATTTCATGTGAATATCGTTTTATCATCAATTACTTTCTACCAATAATCTTGGTGCGAAAAATATTATAAGAAGACGTTACTTAGAGTGAAAAGTGTAATATATTTTCAGATTGTTGAACTAATGCAAATAGATATTTCTGTAAAATAACCTTTCAATATTATATATATTACAATCAAATTTTTAGATGATGAGATCACTTTCTCATACGGAAAATGTAGTCATCCACTTGGTAAAATAGAGGGTTGTTTGTTGCAGTGGAGGCACACTAAAACGCGAAAACAAGTAAGTAATCTACTCGTTTAATATTTATCTAAACCTAATACAATTATTAAAAAATTGAATCTTAACGGAATTGCACCTTTACATCTGCCATGAAGCTTCTGTTTTTGCACCTGTATGGTTGTGTGTTGAATTTCTCAAAATTATTTAAAATCCTACACAGAATAAATTTAAATTCATACAAAAAAATTTTTTAAAAAATTCAGCTATGGAAACATAGGAGCTGTCTATTGATTGTCAAATTGTTTTAAAAACTATTTTTGCAATGAGCTATCTATAATGATGAAAAGCCATGCTGCTAAAAAACTCTCAAGGATGCTTAAAATAATACGAACTCATTTGCTTTAAGTGTTTACAAGTGTTTTAAACTTTGTTTTGCAAAATAAAAATTGAAAGTAATCAACAAAAAACTTAGCGACAGTATACAAATTTCGAGGTATTTTTCACAAAATATTGTGTATAATACATATATTAACGCTCTGTATTTTTACCACGTATACTAAATACATAAGAACAAAAAATTGGAGAACAATAAAAATAATATTACTATTATAATTCTCTGAGAAAAATGACAGGACCAAAATGTCTCCGAAAAGACCCAAAGAAAAAATACACAATATGTTAAATTACATGTATATATTTTGATGAACATTTATTAATTTTTGATTTAGAAATATAACCGTGCAATGTGCAAATGCTTGCAAAAATAATTATAAAATTTATTAATACTGCTTTTTTAGGAGGCACATGAACGTGTTATCAGCAAAAGGTAATTTTGATTAGTACAACAATTAGCAGTTTCGCAGCATTAAAATTTGTAATTAAATATCAACAGCCAGGATTGCAAAGACGTTTTTTAAAGAATTATTAAAGACCTTTAAGAGGATAAATGTTAAAAAACATATTTTAATTTTCAACCAAGATAATGTTTCAATCAGATTTATGAAAACACCCATTCAATTCAGTAAATCATTATATCATCGAATCTATAGAGGAACAATCATGTCAAGCCCGTATCAAACTTCTTAATCTATTTTGATCAGCAACATTCGTAAAATGTCGAGCACATATATAAAAAACTTGCCTTGTATCGTAGTTATGTAATTTCTCGGTTTTCCCATTGTTCATCAATTTGGTGATATATCTTGCTTAAAGCGCTAGTAATCAAGGCAACAAAATTGCTACTCCATTGTTCCTTACTCATTTATCGTGACCACCTTGTCTGCGACTTTAACATATGATTCTATGTTACGTTTGATATTAGCTGCACTGGACTGCGCAGTAGTAACTTAATCCTTTTCTCTGTTCCACTATCTTTTTTAAATATCCCTCATTCACTTTGATATTGGAAAATAGAAAAATTTCACAATTTAAATAGAACTGTATATTTAGAAAATCTACAAGTGCAGCAGTGGACAAACCCCATACACCAATGTAAGTAATAAAATCTATATATTTTAAAAAATGCTATTAATGAAACACTTCAACAATTTTTCTCAAACAATGGAAATGATCATTTGAAAACAGTAAACTATTTTGAAATTATTAAATAAATGGCGTCAGTGGGAATTTCGAAAATTATATTTCAAATGAAATTGATACATAGAATATTTATCTAAGGTTCATTTTTAAGTATCCCTCATTCACTTTGATATTGGAAAATAGAAAAATTGCACAATTTAAATAGAACTGTATATTTAGAAAATCTACAAGTGCAGCAGTGGACAAACCCCATACACCAATGTAAGTAATAAAATCTATATATTTTAAAAAATGCTATTAATGAAACACTTCAACAATTTTTCTCAAACAATGGAAATGATCATTTGAAAACAGTAAACTATTTTGAAATTATTAAATAAATGGCGTCAGTGGGAATTTCGAAAATTATATTTCAAATGAAATTGATACATAGAATATTTATCTAAGGTTCATTTTTAAGTATCCCTCATTCACTTTGATATTGGAAAATAGAAAAATTGCACAATTTAAATAGAACTGTATATTTAGAAAATCTACAAGTGCAGCAGTGGACAAACCCCATACACCAATGTAAGTAATAAAATCTATATATTTTAAAAAATGCTATTAATGAAACACTTCAACAATTTTTCTCAAACAATGGAAATGATCATTTGAAAACAGTAAACTATTTTGAAATTATTAAATAAATGGCGTCAGTGGGAATTTCGAAAATTATATTTCAAATGAAATTGATACATAGAATATTTATCTAAGGTTCATTTTTAAGTATCCCTCATTCACTTTGATATTGGAAAATAGAAAAATTGCACAATTTAAATAGAACTGTATATTTAGAAAATCTACAAGTGCAGCAGTGGACAAACCCCATACACCAATGTAAGTAATAAAATCTATATATTTTAAAAAATGCTATTAATGAAACACTTCAACAATTTTTCTCAAACAATGGAAATGATCATTTGAAAACAGTAAACTATTTTGAAATTATTAAATAAATGGCGTCAGTGGGAATTTCGAAAATTATATTTCAAATGAAATTGATACATAGAATATTTATCTAAGGTTCATTTTTAAGTATCCCTCATTCACTTTGATATTGGAAAATAGAAAAATTGCACAATTTAAATAGAACTGTATATTTAGAAAATCTACAAGTGCAGCAGTGGACAAACCCCATACACCAATGTAAGTAATAAAATCTATATATTTTAAAAAATGCTATTAATGAAACACTTCAACAATTTTTCTCAAACAATGGAAATGATCATTTGAAAACAGTAAACTATTTTGAAATTATTAAATAAATGGCGTCAGTGGGAATTTCGAAAATTATATTTCAAATGAAATTGATACATAGAATATTTATCTAAGGTTCATTTTTAAGTATCCCTCATTCACTTTGATATTGGAAAATAGAAAAATTGCACAATTTAAATAGAACTGTATATTTAGAAAATCTACAAGTGCAGCAGTGGACAAACCCCATACACCAATGTAAGTAATAAAATCTATATATTTTAAAAAATGCTATTAATGAAAAACTTCAACAATTTTTCTCAAACAATGGAAATGATCATTTGAAAACAGTAAACTATTTTGAAATTATTAAATAAATGGCGTCAGTGGGAATTTCGAAAATTATATTTCAAATGAAATTGATACATAGAATATTTATCTAAGGTTCATTTTTAAGTATCCCTCATTCACTTTGATATTGGAAAATAGAAAAATTGCACAATTTAAATAGAACTGTATATTTAGAAAATCTACAAGTGCAGCAGTGGACAAACCCCATACACCAATGTAAGTAATAAAATCTATATATTTTAAAAAATGCTATTAATGAAACACTTCAACAATTTTTCTCAAACAATGGAAATGATCATTTGAAAACAGTAAACTATTTTGAAATTATTAAATAAATGGCGTCAGTGGGAATTTCGAAAATTATATTTCAAATGAAATTAATACATAGAATATTTATCTAAGGTTCATTTTTAAGTATCCCTCATTCACTTTGATATTGGAAAATAGAAAAATTGCACAATTTAAATAGAACTGTATATTTAGAAAGTATAATCATTTAAATAATTGTTAAGAAATTTTAAAAAACTATGTTTCAAAAGAAATAAATGTTTATATTTAAATATTCGCAGGTTACTATGAGAAGAATTGTATCGTTTTATGACAAACTGTGTAATCATAAATTTTTTAGAAATTACAAGTCATATAGAAAGACCATCAGTAAATGTAGTACGCCTGTGCCCAAGTATAATTCTTCACAATTGTTATTTATAATATAAATGCTTAGATTTCCGGCAAAATGGAAAAAAAATCAATCTATCGCAGTGAACAAATTACAAAACACATATATGACTGCATTGGTATATCCAGGGGTTATCAAGGATGGCAATGGGGCATATAATTGCCCATTTAGTAAGGAATGCAAACCTGTACAGAACTTACAACAGCACTTCAAAAACGTACATTCGGTGGAAAATGACGAAATAATTGTCAAAATTAACGTAGTCAGAAATTACATCAACCACTTTGAAAGTGGAAAATGTACACGTACTCTGAAGGAATGTAATTTGTGTGGAAATGTGCAAATGAGTATTGATCGTCATTTTAAGAAAAACCATCCTGGTAGCTTAATCGATTACAAATACAAATCGATTTTAGAAATAATTTCTGCAATTGATGAAATTACTACAACTGCACCAAAGAAGTAGAATAACATGGATGACATCCTTAAAGAATTTGAAGTATATTTTAAATATTTAACACTAAACTTTACTTGATACAATACACATTTTGATTATTTAGCTAAATGTTTACACTGCATTACACACGCAATACACATTCGATTTTTACATGTCATCAAATATTTTCCCAAAGTAGATGCATTGCAATTATTTTTTATCAATTGATAACATTTTCATATTAACATCTCGTTGATATTGTTCTAACGAAACATAAACTTTTAGGGAATTGCAGTGTTTTATAACTGCTTCACATTGAGATAAACAACTTAACACACTTGAACGCTGGTAATTTAAAATACGGGGATAGAAATGTACGACTTGTGCGGAGCTAGATGAAAGTTTTTTTTTGAAAATGAGACCAGGACCAGCAATAATTGTCTGACTTGTGAAAAATCCGACTTATGGGACTTCGAGTTACGCGACGTCATCTGTATTGTATATGTAGAAATTGATTAGTAAATGAAACCTACTACCTAATACTAAATTTCAATTAAAATTTGAAATTTGCCTTTTATATTTTAGAAATCTCTGCTATTGAAAAACATCAATGAGAAAACAGTGAATCTAAAAATGTCTCACGTTAGAAAAATGATGCCATTAGTTAAAGATTTAAAAAGTTGCACAGAACCTCTTAAAGTTCAACAATTTTTCAATAATCTTGTCGCAGAAGGTATGCAAGAAAGTTCGATGAGGTCATACATAAGCACATTAAAAGATCACTATATAGTTTTCGCGAGGAAAAGCAAAATCATAGACATTGACCAACAAAAGATAATTGAAGAAGAACTCAAAGACTGCATACGGTCGTTTCAGGTAAAGTTTCTATACTTAAACAGAAAAAATCGCCAACTCGAAACAATTTTAAATTGAGGCATTTTAGAAAGGGAGAAGAATTGAAGAGATATTAAGAAAAAAAGAAAGAGCAGAAGATATGCCGGACATTGGTGACAAAAAACGATACTTTAAATCGGATTTTGCTAAAAAACACAATGAAAATCGCTGCAAAAATACGGTCAGTGTTAAATAAAGTCATTAAAAAAACACTTGTTGAAATTGTTTCATCATTATGACCAAGTCATTGCATGTCTAAAAGCTGTAATTGTACAAAAATAAATGTGTCGAAGAAAAGCATAAACATTTAGAGCATGACTATGAATAACATCAATGCAACAGTAGCTTTAAATAATTGCTACAATACATTTCTATGTATTGAGCAATAAAATTATACTAGCAATTTGGCAATAAGCATTAGTATTTTTAATGCAATTATAAGAGCACATTTTTGAATGGCTAAAATATTCCGTAAATCTGAATTTCAATTGTTAGAATGTTGAAAATGCTATTTTTGATTATAGATATTTAGAAATAATCAAAGTGTCAGCTTATCTCCTTGCAGAAGCACTTAGCACTGTCACTGTGGCTGGAGACGGGTCACAGGACTGGGGTTGTAAACAACCTAACAGTATCCGAATTTAAAAACTGCACAATAGAACAAGATGTTGCCGTTATAAAGGTAATGGAACATAAAGAAATGCTAAAGTATGGGGAAACCCATTTAGCAATGTCAATGCAAACATACGAAACAATGAAGCTATACTACAAATATCGAAAATTTTTAAAGGGTATGTTTTAAATTTTAACATTAAAAATTTTATCATTAAAAATTTTGTATGGCAAATTCTAATTCTGCAAATATTAAAGAATATATTTTTTATTGATAATTTTTTGGCCACATTGGAACAATTATCATTTCAAAAGAGACTGGATCATTCAGAAAAATAGTAGGTTGCTGCCTATCATTGCGGATAGCCCTTAGTATTGAGAGACCGAAGAATCTGGCAATTCACCGATGCTTCACAAACCTTGAAAATCGCAATCCACAAAAAATTTAGATAGCAAAAATTGAGAATAATTTGAGATTCAATACGCATTATTAACAGGGGTGGGTATCAGACCCAATCCAAGAATATTCGGTTTACGTTTAAGAATTTTGGTTTATTAAATAACGGAAAACATTTTTTAAATTGGTTATTCCCAATATCGAATGCAGAATCTTATTCTTATCAAATGTATTGTTATATATAATATATGCATTTTAAATGGTTTTAAACAAAATAAATTTGGTAAAATATTGTATCACTCAAACTAGTAGTGTTATAGTTTTTATATAGATTCCCAAAGAATACATTATTTGTTAAGGTAATTTTTATCTTTAAGAATCCGATGCTATAACTTTCAAACGCATGCCTGAAACTTCTTGCGTTAACACGTTAATTCACTAAGTATAAAGAGAAGTATGGCAATTTTAATTGTAGCTGTAATTATGAGCAATTTTAGAAGCTCAATATAAGATAATTAGCAAATGAAGAGAATAATACAATTTTAAGGGTATAAGGAATTAATAAAAATTATATTGTTTGTGCTAATTAGCTTATCAATAACATATATGATTGAGCGTCAAAAAATTAAATTATATTTAAATTTAGCTGATGATGAAATGGAAGCAACAATTTCGGACACCCCCATCGAGAGGAGGAAGTTGGCAAAAAGAAACTTGCAAAAAAAGCTGATAATAGAAAAGAAAGGCGATTATTTTTTCCTAAATGGCAATGGATCAAAATTTGCATCGTTGGCAAAAGAGTGCAATAAAACTTGGAAGGCGCTCAAACTCACTGGAAATTTCATGCCGACAGTGTGGCGGAACGTAATCGTTACGAAAACAGCGGAGAAAGCTGACAAAGAAAAAGACAGAGACGACCTGGCTGAATTTCTAGCACATTCAAAAAAAGTGGCAAATGAAGTCTATAAACATACAAAAACAATAAAAACATCACGCTCAACATATAAAAAAATTTCGAGTTTATAATAAATTATTAAACTGTTTATTTGATCAATCTACTAAAGATTAACTATTGAAAACATTATATCTTTAGAATTAAGAACTAGGTAACAGTAAAAAGAGTAAATAACGAATAGAGAAATGCAGTTACTTCCGAAATTCTTTTCAATTAGAACAAATGAGATTCTGACAAAACGCAACGTAAACTCTGACTTTGACGCGAAAACTACATGTTTTGAAAAAGGGCGTATTACGAAGTACATAATGACTAAGTTATTGAATTCAAACTTTAATTCCACTGAAAGTGAGGGTAAAATTAGCCAAATAAAAAAAAATGTGCACACAAACACATTTGATTTTCATTAGCAATAGATTCTATCTAAAATCATTAAAATCTAGATTTTCCGCGATAGCAAGTTTAAGAAATTTAGTGATTTTTGGATTGCTTCTTACCAATGGGTTTTGAAATGTTTCATAGCAAAAAAATAAAGGAATACTAACAAAAGTAGCATTTCTAACAAATGAAAACTCGAAAATAGAATGAATTATCATGCATTTATTACCTGAAAATAATATTTTGTAAAATTATATTTAATTATATTCATATAGAAATATTGGGCAGGATTTTTAACGCCGTATTTTTTAATTTCGTATTTATTCCAATAGCATTGTTTCCAATAATTTCGTATTCCAATAATTTCGTATTTTTTAATTTCGTATAAAATATACTATTTAAACATGTTGTTGCATAAAAAACATTAAGCTTAGTACGAATTTGTTTATAGAAATGCGAAAATTCACTTAAGGAATATTCAAAGGCGACAATCTGATATATAAACAGTATCTGCTAAAAATTGTCTAAAATTTAAAGCTAATTTCAATTTTAATTAAATTTCATTTCTATTGAAGCTGAATGTACCCTCAAAATATTTACAGGAACTATATACCATATTAAAGCACGTATTATTTCCAATAAACTACATTAAAAGTAGACAAAATTTTGTAAAATCTATGAATAAAATGTCATTATTGTTCATGACATATACAAAATGCGATACTACTGGAGTACAAAACAACTAAATTATTGGAAACGATGCTATTCGAATACGATATTAGATGAATACGAAGTTATTGGAATACGAAATTAATGGAATACGATACTACTGGAATACGTAATTATTGGAATACGATTTTAAAAGAAAATTGAAATTTCCATTATACGAAATTAAAAAATACAACTTTAAAATACTACCCCGAAATATTGGCTCGTGCATCGGTATCTTTAAAACCTGCCCAGAGATTTGCTGCCCAGATCCTGTATGACGTCATTAAAATATTATGACGTATCAATAACCGAAAATACAATTCTCGGAAAAACAACGTTTTTGATATAGTAAACTGCTTAATGTATCTTATTCAAGTAATTTTTTAGTTATTTAGGTGAAATTGAGTATTGCTGAGCACAGTTTTTACGCCGGAGTGAAGTTACAGGTTTCTTCGTAAAATAGCATTACTCAAATTAACGTTGGAATTAATTTTGCACATTAAACGGTGTTTTTCTTTTTTAAACGATGTAGCAGATATTAACACTTTTTTATTATTAGCATTTATAGAATAATAGAGCATTTTTTAGTAAATACTGTCATGAACATTTAGTTTAAGTAAGCTCATTCCCCCATTGAGTGGGAAATGATATCACATAGAGCTAAAGGCAGTTGAAGGGATTTAAATTTCCCGATTTTTTTAATTTGAATGTAGATTGATTTTATTGAACAGTAGTTCAATTATAGAACAGTGCTATGAAATGACAGTCATCTTTTTAGAGAGAAGGCTGTTCAGAGTCCAGCCTGTTCAATGGAGCAATTGCTCAAGTTTTTTCAACATTTATTACGTAGAATAGTCATTTATATTTCATTTCGAAATATTGGAAACTGAATATTTAATTTGACAAATATAATATAATAAATATTAATATAATGCAGAATCGTAAAAGCAAGCAAATCGCGTTAAAAGCGAGAACAAAATCTCTCTCTAAAACTCAATTGCTAGCAATTTTATATAGTAATAAATGGAATTAACCACAATAAATGTGCTTTATATAAAATAAATAGGTGGCAATATCATCTGAAGCAGCATTGGAGTAAAAATCTCTGGGCAGCTTGGAAAACTACTTAAAATCTCTGGGCATCATCGAAAATAACGTTCCGATCTCTGGGCAGCATCGAAAACTATTTAAAAATCTCTGGGCATCATCGAAAATAATATAATAT